>JARHVA010000018.1:8810000-9122500 GCA_037957365.1 Torreya grandis
TCACCCCCATATTATTATATACTTATAAAAATTATTATCATATCTTGGTCCTTTGGATAAGGTTTAAAAACTTGAAGGTGATCCTACAAGCACAAGATCGCTAAGTAGCTAAGGAAAGAGAATAAAAAATTTAAATTGAAAGTGAAAGTTCTTAAAGAGTAGATTATTATTTTTGAGAAAAGTAGGAGTAACTCTAAATTTAATGGAGATTACTATGATAATATCATCAATAACCTTAGATAATATTCCAAGTCCTTTATGAAACATGAAGAAAAGATTAGTTATCTTCAAACTAAGATTGAGGAAATGATTGAAACAGTCAAAAAAGATAAGAAGATCATCAAGGATCTCAAAATTTAGCTAAAGGTTACAAATACAAATGTAAGTTCAAAAGATGAATAATAAAATAAGCTCAATACAAATCTATATTATGTGAAGATTTAACATTACAAGCTCATAGACAAGATGAACAAGGTTGAGAAAGTTAAATAGATAGCTTCAGCCAAAAATTTCAACATGAAGATAAGATATATTAGATAACCAAATACTATAAGGTATGAAAATTAATTGCCTGGATTTTCATGTAATAATTTTGGTCACAAGGCAATAAACTATAGAAGAAAGAGCATTTGGTCAGCAAGAGGTATGGATAATGTATTCTACTATACTTTTCATAAGACTGGTCATGTTACTAGATGATACCCAAATGGAGACCTTAGAATGCATAAAAAAATTCATACCCAGGTATGGAAACCTAATAAAGTTATGATTGGTCAAGATTAACCTAAGACACAAGAGGATTTGTTTTCTAAGGTATGTCAAGAAACTCATTTGTCAACATCTATTGTCAATTCTCAAAATGTCTATGCTTCAGCTCAGATGCATGAGAAGAAGGAAGATTTTGAGTTCAAAAAGGATACCAAGTATAAAGGGTTTCAAATAAATAAGAGGATAAAAAGTTTCAAAGAAGAATTTGAAGACTAAGGGTCTCCTAGTTACATATTGTTCTAAATCCACATGAATTAAGGTGTTTCTATCTAAGCTTCATAGATGCATTCACCATTCAAAGAAGTGAGTGGTTGATTATAAATATATGAGCTTATGTCCTTATTTATAATTTTACAATAATTAAGAATATAATCTATGAGTTTATCAGATAGATCTATAGGCATACAAGAGTGCTTGGGAAGCAAACATGATGCCTCAAGAGTTTTAAGAAGTAACCATTGGAATTCAAATTCAAATGATTGTGTAAGTGACCAGATCAGGTTGGTATAAAATGTAAAATTGGAGTGGCATATGTGAGGATCATCCTTAAAATGATCAATAGTTTTGACAATCCATACAATTATAGTATATATGGGTCAAAGTCAACTTTTGTTGATTGTGTTGTGTTAGTGAACCTAAGAGAATAAAAAGTGGATTAGAACTTGTCTAAAGCACTTGGTTTGATGTTATAAGGATTGGATCATTTTTATAACTCATTTTTGTCTTGTTCTATACATTAAATAAGATTAGGGATTATGATTTTATGCATGAAATTCATTCATGAAAGTGAGTATATATGAAGGTTTGTGTTCCTAGTAGACATGAGTAACTTGTAGAGTTGTGTGGAGATTTTGGTCATTGAGAATGGTTGTTAAAGGTTATTTATTATTCTATTAAGGTTTTATAACCCCTATTATTTCTATTTGTATGGTTAGTTTGATCCCTAAAAGGAAGAGCTAGATCAAGAGGTGAAAGGCAAAGGATTGAGGGTTTCAAGGTATTTTATCTCTTCAAACCCTAGGTGTGTGTTTTCAAGGTAAATGAACTCATTCATGTTCTTTGGATCTATGTGATTTTTGGATGGCTTAAGTGAAAGGTTTAATTCAGTACTGTCTATGATTGGAATGCCTATTTGAGCTCAAAGAGGTGTGTAAGGTACAAGATCAGATTAGTGGTTTATGAGAGTTGAAATATGGTGTACAAGGCTAGTGTTATTCAAGGATAGATTAGTTGTTCACAATTTTTATAGTATAAATATGATTCTAAAAGAGTAATATGAAATTTTATATATATATATTGAGAGTGTTCATAGTTTTCCTAAAAGGTGTTTGGCTATTGAAACTTCACAAGTTTCTTATTAGCTTGAAGGAGAGTAAAACAATGTTCCTAAAGATTAAACTATGAGGTGTCATGGTTCTTTATTGTCAAGTTGATCTCATAAGATCATATAGGAGTGTTTTGTCATGTGGTTTATGCCATAAATAATATTTAGTGATTTTAAGGTGATGAGTTCTATGTCATCATAAGAAAAATCTAACTGTGAGTATGCAGAGTTGTTTCTTTGGTCAAATTGAAGAGTATCTTAGAGGTTGCAGTGTTCTAGATGCATCAAGATGCCTTAGGGTTATATATAGTCAAGAATCATATTTTATATGTCTTGAATAAGTTGTTCAATGACCCGAGTATGATAAATTTTATGTGTTTCTTGTCAAAGTCTTATTTGATTCATTTGCATAGCTTGATGAATATTGATAAATAGGGATGCTTATTGTGTTTTGTCGAGAAGATGAATGGTTCCATGAGAGGTAGAATTATCTAAAAATAATTGAATGATTGTAATCATGTTGGTTTTCTCCTATTCTAATATCATAAAGAATTCTAAAGTGTGTCAAAGGTTTAATACAGTGCATAATATCTCACAAACTTAGTATGACAATTTGTTTGATCGAGAAGGTGTGGTTTGAGCCATGATGGCTTGTGAAGATAGAGGAGAAGTTGAACATTTTAGTTAAGGATGAATCTAAGATGTGCATGATGTTATGGGGAGATTTCATTATTTATGAGAAGTTTGTCAGGTCCAAAGATCAAGAAGGCTATGCATGGATGAGTTTATATGGCCCTTTGTCATTAATGTCAAAGGGGGAGATTAGATTCAGATAATGCCATTCTTGGAGTAGTTTTCCATCAATGAAAAATGGGGATATTATTGTAATATTTTCATTAGTTTCATTTGTTGTCATTGATGTCTTAGGTTGACTTGGTTCCTAGATGCATCAATGATAAAGAGGCAAGTTTGATGGTGATGAGAGGTTATGGCATGAGTATAGGACTATGAGCTGTTAGAGAATCATTTGAGGTTTTGGTGAGGTCCTATTTTTTTTTAAGTGAATATAATTACACATAATGTATTAATAAGCATAGTATTGAATTGATATAGGCATGGAGCATTGTGAGGCATAGTGATGTTAATATAGATATGTATGAGCTTGACATTGTGAAAATCAGTGGTATAATCATGATAAAATATGTTGGATATCTTGTCAACATGAGAATAACATTCAAAGATAATATACAATGGTGATAGGGTCATACTTCAAGACCTAAAGTGACTTGTAACTGAAGACCTAGTGTGCCAAGGTACCTAGTGAGGCCAAATGAAGGATGAGGATCAGATTCTAAGGTAAGAGTGCTTGTATGAGCATGGTATGATGTCATTTTAAATTTTTATGAATTATTGAGAATAATTCAATACTTTTTAAAGATCATTCAAGATCTAAAATATGATCAGTGGTTTTAGACCTAACATGCATAGAGACCTAATGAGGTCTAAATGGAGGGTCAAGTTGAGTTTTTAAGGTATTATAACCTATGTGATCATGGAATGAGGTTTGAAATTTTGATTCAATCATGATGAAAAATTATTTGGTCATGGATTGAAGTTAAAGGTAAGAAATCACATTAGAAGGTCTATTATGCATGCAAATTGAAGGTCTCTAAGCTCATGAAGAATGTTTTGATGCTCATTGGCACATGTAGACTTTGCATGGTGACTTGAGAATTTTTGGAGAGATGTAATATGGTCCTAATAAGGTTTTTTAATCATTTGTATTTGGTTTAATGGATAGATATTTATGAACATTTGTTAATAATGTAAACTGATCCAAAACCCTCCCAAAAACCTTATAGTGATCCGATTGAAGAGAACTTGATATAAAGTACCCAAAATGGGTTAGGAAAGTTTTTTTGATGATCAGATGTTGTAGAGGATTCCTCTATACATCTCTATGTGGAAGTGGCATGTCAATTTAGTGAGCATAAGGTATAGAAAAAATTTATTTCTAAAGAATTTGATGATATAGGAAGGATTGACTTAGTCAATGCATGAAAGTTATTAGAATATGAAGGTAAATACTTGTTATTAACGTCCATGTAATTTTTTAGGTGAGTTATGTTGATCATTTTAATCATTATGGTTATGTAAGATGACCTATCACTAGACTACATATAGTAAAAATAGTGAGAAAAAGCAAGCTTGTGTGAAAAAGAGTTTAGGGATGAGATGCATGTGTTTAGGGATGAATACATTGGTTTGGGGTCTTTTTTTAATAATTATACCCTTTTTTCCCTTAGTTTATAAGTTATGTAAATACTGGTATGCAATCATAAATTCATCATGTTCATAAATCAATCTTGGATTGAATGGGATAGAGTACACCTACACTTTCGATTGGGAGCATACAATTGTTAAGGAGAATCATGACCAATATGAGGATCTGCTAGACCTGATTAGGGGATCACTTGTCATAACACACCATGTGAGGTAGGGTTTCAAATCCTACAATTGAACATAATCATGCAATAACCCTAAAAGATTCATCTGATTTAATATTTCACTAATCTAATAAAAAGAAAAGCAAATCTAATCTAGTACACAACAAAGCTTGTGGCAGAAAGTGGGGGTTAGAAACAAAACAAATAAACATTTAAAATAAACATGTATAGGAGACATATAATCATGTTAATGTATACATAATCCTAGTAAATAGAAGAGAAGAATATAAATGAACTATTTATCTACTCTTACAAAAGAGGAATAAACTTAGGCATACTTACCTTTGAAGATGAACCTACCAAGCCTCAATCTCCCCCTTGGCCAAGGTGATTCACAAGATATTGTCATGGTATGTAAGGATAACTAAGATAAATTAGATTTAGGCTACATAACCTATCTAAGCATCTAAAAGACTTATCCACAAGATGAGATCAAAGCTCCAAATAAAGTGTTGAACCCTTAAACTTTATTCTCTAAGTAGAATGGTGAATAAGTATATGTTCATTTGCACTTATTTGCTTAATTATTCATTCTTATGAAATGGTGGTAAATGAACTTGTATATACAGTATTATCTTACCTAAAAATCATTCAGATATATTGGTTGTGTTAGGCTGACCCAGTCGACCTAGCACATTTTCAAGTCTAAGTCACTAGGTTTGTGCTAGGTTGACCAAGAGGCCAAAAAGCCAAAAGAGAGAAAAATTCCCTAAAATATGCTAGGTCGACCAAGTTAACCTAGTTTTTTGAATAGGTCAAAAGGATACTAAGGCAAAAAATGAAGGATAAAACATAGAAAGTGATAGGAATATGTAGAAATAAGAAGAATAAGCTTGGGATTCAATGGTTTTAGGAGGCTAGTGTGTGGATGGTAAGTGGAAAAAGTAAAAACAATCTTACGAAGCATCAATGGTCTTCCCACCCCTTTCTTAGTGCACCCATTAAGGCATGCACTTTGTTGTTCCCAAAATGAGCTTTGCTCATTTTTGCAAACGACCCCCTACGAAACTTGTCAGTTTCGTCTTGCCTTGTCTTTTTCTGCAAGGGCGGTGAAATTTGCCGCCCCTGCACTTTTTCTGCAAGGGCGGCGAAATTCGCCGCCCCTGCACTTTTTCTGCAAGGGCGGCGAAAATCGCCGCCCATGCACTTTTTCATTTTTCGCGCAGGGCATTAATGGCCCTGCGCGCCGGGTGGTTGGGGTTGATTTTTCAACCTTTATAAACCGTTTTGGGCCTCATTTCTTCTCACTGCCTCCTCCTCTCACCATACCTCTTGCACCTGAGCGATCCAAGCGACTTTGCGACGTGCCGACTCGTGGATCTGACTTCGTGGCACGCGCGTCCTCCAGGTAGGGTTTGTTTTTAAGTTTCATTTTTATTTTTCATTTGTTTTTGCTTTTTCTTCCCCGCGGCCTCGAAATGGCGGCATTTCCTTGCCGCCATTCCACCCCCGTTTTCCTCAAGCAAGGTCGGTATTTCTTTACCGCCCTGCTCCCTTCTTGCAAGGGCGGCGATTTTTGCCGCCCCTGCTCCCTTCTTGCAAGGGCGGCAATTTTCGCCGCCCCTGCTCCCTTCTTGCAAGGGCGGCGATGTTCGCCGCCCTTGCTCTTTTTCTTCCTTTTTTTTATTAACTCCCGGATTTTTTTCGGGGATGTCCTTTTCGAGCTTTTTCTTCCTCATTTTCTGTCTCTTAGCCCATCCTAACCTATTTAAGTGACATCCTATAGCCTTTGTCACTTAAATTGCTCTCCCCGTCTCTCACTCTCCTTTCGACTATGGCTGCAGCTCCTTCAGCAAGCTCCTGCACGCCTGCCCCTGTTCAAACAAGATCGTCCCCCATGACGGAAGCATCTCCTTCAAAGGCCAAGAAGATGAAATACAGGTACCAGGGCCTTTTCCCGCTCACAGGGATTACCTCGAATGTCGATGACATTCGAGACACTGAGATCGGCCACGTAGATATGGCCGAATTCCTGGTACGAACCAAAGCGACCAATCCCAGCACTGGGATAATGAGGATTGTCGAGAGTAACATCCACCTGGTGGCCGCCTTCCTAGTAGCAGCTCATCATGCGGAATTTGTCCTTCAATGCGCGCACTTCTATGACAAAGAGACCAGATCAGTCTCAGACGCCAGGGGCAGTATGATCATTCGGTTGGACCCCGAATTCATCGACAAAGTCTTTTTATGTCCGCCAGCCACCGAAGTGACCCAAATCGACTTCGAGAACGCGCAGAGGGAATATGACAAAGACCCCGAGAGGGCAAAGAGGGTCATAAACCATAAGTGGTTAAAAACCCCAAGGACCAGCCTATCCAGATGGCCGAAAAGCTTCCCCAGAAGCGACTTCATTGAGGAGGTTGGTGACTTAATCACCCTTCTCAGCAGAGTACGGGCCTCCCGTCTTCTTCGCAATTCCATGAATGGATGTATCCGTTCATAAAGATCATTCTGCAAGGCAAACATGTCATCTTCTAGGGAGAACAGATCAGCAACGCTATTCACGAGCAGCTGACTAGGGTATAAACCTCCTTCAAATTCTACATGACCTCGTACCTGGTCTACATAGCTGCTGCCATGCGATCTTTCCCAGGCCTAACCACAGAGGGGGATAGGAAGACCACCCCGGTCTATTCATACTATCCGCAGCTGACACTTCAAGGCTCGACACGTCATTTTAGGCGAGTGAATGATGCATTCTTTGTCGTATTTCTATGTCTCTTCGATCCTCAACTGGAGCAGAAGAGGATGTCAGACGAGGCTTGGACAGTAGTGAACAGTTTTGGCTGCATGTTCCTCTAGTTCCCTACATTTTCTTATCTACGGGTGGGTTTCTTCCAAGGATACCCTTATATGCTCCCCAGATTCCCTTCAGACAGGTTGGTTCTAATGGAACTTTGCCGACAACTGGCCGTCGTACACTCAAAGCAGATGGAGCTTAAGAGACCTGGTTTCAAGTTTCCTATCCATATTGGCAGATTTTCCATTACTACATCAACTAAAGCCAAGGTTATGGAAATAGAGATGCAGATGGTTACCATCAAACCGTTTAAAAGACGAGAAAAATTTGATTACAGAGGAGTTAGGGAGACGATTCGAAGGAAGACTCAGTTTCACGAGCCTATGATTGAGGACATCTGGGTAGATATAAGGACAGCCGAAGAGATAAGAAAGATGGACTATTGCCGCCTCACACTAGATCAAATAGAGTACCTTGGGCTTGCAGAGATCCCTTCAGGATTGATTGACGATGGAAATATAGTAAACAGCAGATATCTGACAGAGGTCACTGGTTCTCCTCTTCCTCCGATCAACTGGTCTCAAAAAGAGCTGACTTCTCTAAGGAAGAGATTCGAACCAGTATTGGCTAACACCAATAGTTGGTTGGCAGCAAATGGAATCACCCTTAAAGAATTCATTACAGGGTCTGAGGCCGAATATCAAGCAGAGATGAAGAGAAAGGCAGAAAGCCGAACCAAGAACAAAGACGACGTCCCTTCATCTTCTAGACCTCACAAGCCTAGGATCGTCTTTGTATCCAAGAAACCTAGGTCAGAACAAAAACCTGAAGCAACAGTTGAAGGAACCACAGAACGAAGTCCCGGGATACAGGCAGCTCAACCGATAGGGTCAACAGAACAACTTTCAGAACGACCAGGTGTTGGGTCTCCAACTTCAACGGAGCATGTGCGGCCGATCCGGGGTTCCTCTCCTCCTCATCAATCCCCTTCGGTGCCCACTTCCCCTATCTCTCCCATAAGCGTTCCATCTTCCGGTGCTGCTTCTCCTTCCAAGGTGGTTTTTGGTGATCCACAAGATCCTTCAGCAGGTTCCCCTCGCTCTTCTGCATCCATTCCAAGTTTATCATCTCCATCTTTCAATCTGCCATCAAGCCCGGTGCCTAATCCTGAAACAACAGTTGACACAGTCTCACCGATCACTCCAACTACCACTACTGTCACCACTAGTAGCGTGGAGGCCGCTACCGTGACACCAGCAGAAGCAACTATTGTTACAATAGGAACTTCTCTCCCGCCATGGATGTCTGCTTTCACACCAAAGAGAAAGAAAAGGGCCATCTCCCCAGAAGAATTCGATTTCGGCAAGATTGTGCCGGCCAGAACAAAGGCTCCCAAGAAACCAAAGATCCTTTCCAAGTTGGTCGAGAAAAAGGGGCAGAAATTTCTGGAAATTGCCAAACCCCCACAGGACGCAACCCTTGAAGGTTTTGAAATGAGCAGTTATTCCTTTTCTCGTGTTGAACTAGGCAAGGTTACACACGAAGGTGCGAAGAGTGACCTTCAGTCAGCAATGGACATCATGGTCCAAAAATTTGACAAAGAAAAAGAGATGAAAGATTTTTATAAAGCCAAGGCTGAGCAGTTAACGGCAGTAATCAGGAGATTCACCATCCCACCTGAGTCAGCAACTCCAGAGGCCTTTTCAGTGGATGATTCAATTATTCAAAAAGCTGAAAAGACTTATTCAAGGGGAAAAGTAATGGAGGAATACATTGACCGGATACACAATCAAGGAATCTCTCTGCTGTCTGAGGTTGCAGAAAGAACAGGGAAAATGAAGAGATTGAAGGGTCAAGTAGACAGTTTTGTTTCTCTCACCTCTCAGGAGATTAATGGCTTGGAGAAAGATCTCGGGAGATGGAAGGAAATGGAAGGCCTAAAAAAGAGTATCCTGATATCTATCGGAGTTATCCCCAACAAGGATTCATATGTTGAGGTCAAAGAAATGATGATTTTTAGGATCCAGGTACTCAAAGATCTAATTGATGATCTCAAAGCTTTTAAAGAAGCTAGTGATAAAAGTGACCTGAGCTTGTTGAACAAATTAGAAGAGCTACCCTGCGACTTGACCTCTAAGGATCATCAGTTCCTTCCAGCAGACGAAATGATTCAGAATTTTGAAGGGATGATCCATAAGGATTTCAAAGGAGCATCTTTTTCAATAACCTCGGTTGATAGCATTCTGGATGCTCAGTTGACTCTGGAAAATTTAAGATCCAGGTTAACTGGCCACTATAAAGCCATCACAGCATTAAAAGACGCATTGATCAGAGCAAGGGTCGTCTCCAACCACGCAGTTGCACCGGATAGCATCGGGATCCAGGCATCAATCACCATGTACGATGCTCATCTGAAGAAGTCTAGTGGCAAGAACTGACACTTTCTCTCTTTCTTCTTCTATCCTTATGCATTTCTGTTTTCTACAGAATGCATGCTTTTTTTTGTAAAATGTAATTACGAATAAAATATTTTGGAAAATATCTAAAAGTCAAAGATGAGTCATCTTTGACCAAGATATTTTATATTTTATTATTTTTCTGTTTTTGAGGATTTTCTCCCTATATATAGTGGAGACCTCATTTGTAAATCTTCTTGGAAAAAATAGAGAGCAAACACTCTGCTAAAATTGAAGCAACTTTTGAGACTTTGTGCTCAGATTTGTAAATCAGATTTTGTCAAATGAATGAGAAGCAAGTGATTTCAGACTTTGTACTGAAGTTATCTGTGTCATCTAGGAAATAGTTTCTTATGTACTCTTTCCTGATAACCTCTTATTTATCTGACTTAATAAGCAAAGTGAATGTGTTGATATTATCTAAGGGCACTTTTTGAGGGTAGAAGATAGACTTTGTGCTACTTTTACTTTTGAGATTCTTTTATCTTTTGTAGTTTCAGGTGAAGACTTTGTGCTTCACTTCATTCTACGGTTATACTTGTTCCGAATCTGTGGAGAAGCTACGGAAGACTTTGCGCTTGCGTGAGCGTTCTTGTGACTTTGTTACTTCAGGTAATCTCTTGCTCTTCGTTTGATACCATTCCTGAAAGAAGAGGAGTGTTGTTAGCTTTAGACCAGGGATTTTCCTCTTTCGTCCTACATACATTACTTCTGAAAGAAGAGAAGTAGATGCTGTTTTACCACCCCCCATGTGTTATTTTCTGCTTAATTGTATACATACTTATAGCACGTAAATATTGATAGGGAACCTCCCCTTGATGAGAGGAGAGATTTACCTCGTCCTGATCTGGTAAAGCCACACTCCTCGTGGTGTAAATCTCCCTTATGCTGTGGCTGATATCCCCATTTTACCATCAGTTAGTTGATGACAAAATATTCACCCAACAGTTTTTTGGCGACTCCACTGGGGACTCGGATGTGCAATCTGAAACCTCAAGTTTTAGATTGAAGCAGTCCTTACCCTTCTCCATTACGTAATCTGGCGACTCCGTTTCACGTCTTACCCATTATCATTTTAGCTTTACCAGTTGCCTTCATTATATTATCTGGTTTGCAAAACCAGAGCTGCTGGGAAGAACACACATCTTGGAGCCTCAAGCTTCACCTTGAAGTAGTTTCGGTCCCGTTTTTGTTTTAAAAATCTGGCAACCCCACACTATACCGGAGGTCAGAGATCTAAGGGTGTGGTTGACCCTGTGTTTGAATTAGCGCAACAAAGTAATTTTGACCTGTTTCCTCCACCTGCTTCTCTTCGACGGTCTAAGAGCTTTCCTCCTAGCGTTGTCAAGTCACCAACACAAGGTAGAACCCTTTTTCCCGCTGTCAGTCGCCGCCTACCTATAAACACTCCACCGAGGCTCGTTATCCCACCTTTTCACCCTCTTATCACTATGGCTCAAGGCCCGTGGGGTAATTCCTTCGGCCCTCTTAATTTAACCCCACCTCTGCATGAACTACCTCGTAGCTCTAGGAAAAATTTTCCTAAGTTCTTTGGAGATGGAAAGGTTCATCCCGACGAGCATATCGCTGCTTTCTCCATAGCATGTGGCGTAATTGGTGTCGATTTTGAAGATGTAGCGGTGAGACTTTTTGTAGAGACCTTGCAAGGTGCGGCTGCGGATTGGTTCTATCACTTGCAGATTGGGTCAGTGACTGACTGGAATACACTAAAGTCCATATTTGAAGCTCGATTTAAGCCCGCTGAAGATGCACACGCTTTGTTAGCTTAGCTAACACAGATGAAAAAAGAATCCCAGGAACCCATGAGGGATTTCATAGCCAAATTCAACAAGTTGAGGAACCGGATTCCGACTGTGGCTCAGCCCACGCCGGAAAATCTCAAGTGTTTTTTCATCAACTCGCAGCTTCCTGAAGTAAGCTTCCTGTTAAGGCGAGCTGGCCCTATGGACCTAGCATTGACTCAAAATTTGGCTATTGAGATTGAGGATGACCTTATCCTAGCAGGCAAAATCAGGAAAGACTCTGGTAAAAACAAATGCCCCTCACCTGCTGAAAGTTCCTCCACAGGCACTACTGATCCTATGGTGCAAAAGTTAACAAATGAACTGATTGCTTTAAAGAGACAAATCGCTCAAGGCCCGTCTGCCCCTACCTATCGAGATGCACCCAGGAGGACATTTCAGAATCAGCCATATCAAAATAATATTGCCCGAACTCAAGGACAATCGAATCGCCTACCTCCCCCTTCAGGGAGATTAGCCATTGAAGCAGCACCTACAAATTCAGCGGTTGGATACTTAGAAACTGAGCACGACCTTTCCTTTCAGCCACAGCTGGATCAGTCGGGAAGTGCTAACCTCTTTGATGAACAGGATGAGGAATTAGCTGGTGACTCCAGTATCAGTTTCCTAGATTACCAAGATGAAACCGGACAACAAGGGGAAGATTCAAAAGAGGCTTATGCTGTCTTTACTAGGTCTCAAAATCAATCGGCTTCACGCACTGACAAAGGGAAAGTAGTTGACGAGCTTCGGCCAGCAATTTCCATTGCCCAACGTGGAACTCCATTACCTCCGCAATCAAAAGATCAGGTGACTCATAAAAAAGTAATTGCTCCCGGTCACTTAACATCTTCCCCTCCTACTGCTCAGGCCGGTGAAGAACCTGTCAAGGCCCTTAATGAGGGGATTGCTCCTTTTTCTATTGCAACCACCCTTCAATCATTTGATATTATTGATCATGCTAAAAAAACTAAAATTCAAATGACGGAGATTGAGTATTTGAGAGCTAACCCAGAACAGCTTGATAGGTTAGTAGAATATGTTAAAAATAAAGCGGTCCCCATAGGACAAAATCCTTCAAAGGTTGTTCCAGATCTCCCCAAAGACAAACCAGCCCAAAATAATCTGGTTGTGACACCCCCAGTCGCTCCCAAAAAAATAGAACCTTTTTATGTCTCTCTACTTATAAATGGTTTCAAACTGAGTAACTGCATTATAGACTCCGGGGCTTCAGATAACGTCATGCCTGCAAAAGTGGCGGATTCCCTCGGCCTGACTTTAACCAAAACTTTTGGGAGGTGTTTTTCCATGGAAAACAAGCAGGTTCCCCTCCTTGGCCAAATAAAAGATGCTCAATACGCTTTTGCGGCTTTCCCGAAAAGCGAATCAAAATGACAGTTCTAGTGGCCGATGTCCCAGCATCTTACGGCATCTTGCTTGGACGGAATTTTTGTAAGGATGTTGGAGGGGAATTGAGCATGGACCTATCAGAGGCCAGGATTCCAGTTCAGGGTGTCATGAAGAAGTTGCTTCCTGAAAAAGAAGCCAGGTACGTAGTTACCCGTTCCACAGCACCCGAAGTGCAAATTTTATTCGAGTCATCAGGTATGGGCACTTATTTCTTATCCACCGACGAAATCCACGGCGCCCCGAAGGAAACTCTTATGGATAATGATTTAGGTTCGGTTTCGCCTAGCGTTAGGGGTGGAATGTCAAAACCAAATGAACACACAAATCAACCCTTTCCCCAGAATGGGGAAGTTTGTGGGGAAAAAACCATGTCTGATGAGTTATGGACCTTAGAGTTTGATGGCAGTTGCTCTTCTACTGGATCAGGAGCCGGAGTTGTGTTGGTATCCCCTCAGGGAGAGGTTATCCCTTTTGCTTATAAATTACAATTCAACAATACCAACAACACAGCTGAGTACGAATCCCTTTTGCTTGGACTCCAGGCTGCCAAAGACAAAGGCATAAAGAAAATCCATGCCAAAGGGGACGCTGAGTTGATAGTGTATCAGATAAGGAACCTCTATCAGACCAAAAATGAGAGGTTGCGCCATTATCGCAATCAAGTATAGGATCAGATTGAGTATTTCGACGCCTTCAATATCTCCGCCGTTCCAAGGGAATTCAATGATCGAGCAGACGCATTGGCTGTCTCTGCAACTCTCTTGATTCCCCATCCTGATTTCAAAGGAGATAAGTATACTATTGAGTTAGTTTTCCGACCAAGTGTACCAGACAATGTTGACCACTGGCAAATATTTAATGACGATGATCAAATCATCGCTTTCTTGGAGCAAAAAGACGCTTTCAAACAATTGTGTTTTGAAGGCTGCGAACCTCGGGAGTATGGACCAACCCCTGAAACTCAGACCCATACAGGTGAAGATTTGCTGCAGCTGAAGGGAAATAAAATTCCCAAAGGTTTAGTTTCCCTAGAGAAGCTGTTTGATGACCATGACCGGTTTGTCAAAAAACAACAAACGGATTCAAGTTCTTCTTCAGATTTTGATCAAATCAACTTGGGGACCAAGTATGACCCTAAGATGGTAAACATTGGGAAATGCTGCACTTCCAAGGAAAGATCTGAGCTTGCTAGTTTACTCTGTCAATATAGGGATGTGTTGGCCTATTCTTATGACGACCTGAAATCTCTCAGGCCACATGACGTCCGTCATGATATCCCCCTGAAAGCCAATTCTGTGCCTTATAAACAGAAATCCTGGCAATATAATCCAAAAATCTCAGATACTATTTTAACTGAGATACAAAAGATGCTGGATGCTCGGATAATTTTTTCAATCCATCACTCAACATGGGTCGCTAACATAGTACCTGTCAGAAAGAAAAATGGTGAGATCCGAATCTGTGTGGATTTCAAGAATTTGAATCAGCTGTCCTTAAAAGATAACTACCCCCTTCCCATTATGGATCAAGTCCTACAGATGGTAACAGGTTCGGAAATGTTATCAATGCTTGACGGTTTTTCAGGTTATAATCAAGTGGAGGTCGGAAAAGCATATCAACATAAGACAGCATTCACCACACCCTGGGGTACTTTCGCTTATCGTAGGATGCCTTTTGGTCTGATAAATGCAGGGGCTACTTTTCAAAGAGCTATGGATCTTGATTTCAAAGACATAATGGGAAAATTCATTGTAGTATACTTAGATGATCTGATGGTATTTTCAAAATAGCGTTCTGAGCATGTTCACCATTTGCAAAGAGTACTAGAGCGCTGCCGTCAAAATGGCATCTCATTAAACCCAAAGAAATCCGTTTTTGGAGTAACTGAAGGGAAGCTTCTCGGACACGTAGTGTCCCGAGAAGGTATTAGAATTGATTCAGAAAGAGTTAGATCCATTCAGGAACTGACTCTACCTACCAGCAAGACTGCAGTTCATTCCTTCTTTGGAAAGGTCAATTTCCTTAGGAGATTTGTTCCTGAATTCGCCAAGAAAACCCGTCACATTGTCAACATGATGAAGAGCAATGCCACATTCAGATGGACCGTTGAAGGCAAAGCAACGTTCAAAGGAATTAAAGAAGCAATTACAGGGGCACCAATCTTGGTATGTCCAGACTATGCCAAAGGTTTCAAAATATATAGTTATGCCTCCGAGCATACACTATCAGCTATTTTGGTTCAGCCCAATTCAGAAAATGCAGAATCTCCTATTTCGTTCATGAGCTGCCCACTCAAAAATCACGAGTTGAAATATTCCCTTATGGAGAAACACGCATACGCCGTGGTCAAGGCTGTCAAGCATTTCAGGTTTTATATCCTGAATTCTCACACTGAGGTCCTCATACCAGATACAACAATAAAATCTATTTTGACTCAGCAGGAGTTCGGCACAAAGAGGGGTAACTGGATTGCCAAAATTCAGGAATTTGATCTGGACATCAAACCAACCAAGCTCATACGGGGACGGGGTCTTTGCCAATTAATCACCAACAACACTCCAGAGGAATTAGGAAATGAAGAGCAAGATATTGAAAACGTGCCCACAGTTCTCTTTGTCGCTACTACTGATGAGTGGTTTTCTGACATTGCTTATTTCCTAACATATGGTGAATGCCCTCCACATCTTTCTTTTAGAGAAAAGCGAAATATTAAATTAAAAGCAGTTGGTTATGTTCTATGGGACCATGGTCTTTACAAAAGAAACCTGGATGGGGCATTTCTTCGTTGTGTCGATAAAGCTCAACAAGAAAGACTTTTAAAATCTTTCCACAATTTGGCCTGTGGAGGACATTTCTCTGCACCGGTGACGGCACACAAGATTCTATGAGCAAGGTACTATTGGCCTACGCTTTTTCAGGATGCCTATAAATGGGTACGAAAGTGTGAGCCGTGTCAGCAATTTGTCAGAAAACCCAAGCTACCTGCTTTTCCCCTCAGGCCGGTTGTGATCGATGAACCGTTCCAGCAGTGGGGTATTGATTTCATCGGTGCAATTAATCCATCTTCAAGCGCCGGACATGATTATGTCCTCACCGCGACAGATTATTTTACTAAGTGGGTGGAGGCCAAACCAACTAAACATGCTACATCAAAAGTAGTATGCACCTTCCTCAAAGAAAATATCATCACCAGGTTTAGAGTTCCACTAAAGATTGTGACGGATAATGCAGCCTGTTTTTCGTCACATGAAATCACTCAATTTTGTTTCCATTACGGGATTACTTTGTCTCACACTTTAGACTATTTCCCCCAGGGGAACGGACAAGCGGAATCAAGTAACAAGAACCTGGTCACCATCATCAGAAAGTTGGTGGACGACAATCAGAGAACATGGCACAAGGCTTTGTATGATGCTTTACGGGCCGACAGGATAACGCCTAAAAGAGCTATAGGTATGTCACCTTTTCAACTCTTATATGGGCGAAATGCTGAAGTCCCCATCACCCTTGAACTACCAGCACTCAGGTTAACCAGAGCAATCAAAGATTCGACCTTTGAAGGCTCAGTGGACAAGCGTATCATGTATCTAATGGAGCTGAATGAACAACGAGTTACGGTGGCAGATCGGATCAGAGAGCACCAGAACCGGGTAAAGGCACTTTTCGATAAAAGAGCCAAGACGCGTGAGTTCCAAGTCAGAGATCAAGTCTTGTTGTGGGACAAACGGCATGAACCAAAAGGGATGCACGGCAAATTTGACTCTTTGTGGAGGGGTCCGTTCACCATTCGACAGCTCTGTGGCGAAGCTAGCTTTTTGCTGGAGTATAAAGATGGAACGCCATTTACACTACCTCATAATGGGCAGCATCTAAAGCTTTTTCACCCTTGAAGCTTGGATGAGTCCATTTGTAAATATGTGCAGTTCTTTTTCTTTTTATCTTTTTTCTTTCGCTCGACTCCGTAGCCCAGTGGCTTAGATGAAGGCACTTAGAGACTGGTTTTTCCTTCTGCTAATCCTTTCGATGGAGCAGAAGTTCCCCAACAGGAGCCAGCTGTTGTTCCCAAAATGAGCTTTGCTCATTTTTGCAAACGACCCCCTACGAAACTTGTCAGTTTCGTCTTGCCTTGTCTTTTTCTGCAAGGGCGGCGAAATTTGCCGCCCCTGCACTTTTTCTGCAAGGGCGGCGAAATTCGCCGCCCCTGCACTTTTTCTGCAAGGGCGGTGAAATTTGCCGCCCCTGCACTTTTTCTGCAAGGGCGGCGAAAATCGCCGCCCATGCACTTTTTCATTTTTCGCACAGGGCATTAATGGCCCTGCGCGCCGGGTGGTTGGGGTTGATTTTTCAACCTTTATAAACCGTTTTGGGCCTCATTTCTTCTCACTGCCTCCTCCTCTCACCATACCTCTTGCACCTGAGCGATCCAAGTGACTTTACGACGTGCCGACTCGCGGATCTGACTTCGTGGCGCGCGCGTCCTCCAGGTAGGGTTTGTTTTTAAGTTTCATTTTTATTTTTCATTTGTTTTTGCTTTTTCTTCCCTGCGGCCTCGAAATGGCGGCATTTCCTTGCCGCCATTCCACCCCCGTTTTCCTCAAGCAAGGTCGGTATTTCTTTACCGCCCTGCTCCCTTCTTGCAAGGGCGGCGATTTTCGCCGCCCCTGCTCTTTTTCTTCCTTTTTTTTTATTAACTCTCGGATTTTTTTCGGGGATGTCCTTTTCAAGCTTTTTCTTCCTCATTTTCCGTCTCTTAGCCCATCCTAACCTATTTAAGTGACATCCTATAGCCTTTGTCACTTAAATTGCTCTCCCCGTCTCTCACTCTCCTTTCGACTATGGCTGCAGCTCCTTCAGCAAGCTCCTGCACGCCTGCCCCTGTTCAAACAAGATCATCCCCCATGACGGAAGCATCTCCTTCAAAGGCCAAGAAGATGAAATACAGGTACCAGGGCGTCTTTCCACTCACAGTGATTACCTCGAATGTCGATGACATTTGAGACACTGAGATCGGCCACGTAGATATGGCCGAATTCCTGGTATGAACCAAAGCGACCAATCCCAGCACTGGGATAATGAGGATTGTCGAGAGTAACATCCACCTAGTGGCCGCCTTCCCAGTAGCAGCTTATCATGTGGAATTTGTCCTTTAATGCACGCACTTCTATGACAAAGAGACCAGATCAGTCTCAGACACCAGGGGCAGTATGATCATTCAGTTGGACCCTGAATTCATCGACAAAGTCTTTTTATGTCTGCCAGCCACCGAAGTGACCCAGATCGACTTCGAGAACGCGCAGAGGGAATATGACAAAGACCCCGAGAGGGCAAAGAGGGTCATAAACCATAAGTGGTTAAAAACCCTAAGGACCGGCCTATCCAGATGGCCGAAAAGCTTCCCCAGAAGCGACTTCATTGAGGAGGTTGGTGACTTAATCACCCTTCTCAGCAGAGTACGGGGCCTCCCGTCTTCTTCGCAATTCCATGAATGGATGTATCCATTCATAAAGATCATTCTGCAAGGCAAACAGGTCATCTTCTGGGGAGAATAGATCAGCAATGCTATTCACGAGCAGCTGACTAGGGTACAAACCTCCTTCAAATTCTACATGACCTCGTACCTGGTCTACATAGCTGCTGCCATGCGATCTTTCCCAGGCCTAACCACAGAGGGGGATAGGAAGACCACCCCGATCTATTCATACTATCCGCAGCTGACACTTCAAGGCTCGACACGTCATTTCAGGCGAGTGAATGATGCATTCTTTGCTATATTTTTATGTCTCTTCGATCCTCAACTGGAGCAGAAGAGGATGTCAGACGAGGCTTGGACAGTAGTGAACAGTTTTGGCTGCATGTTCCTCCAGTTCCCTACATTTTCTTATCTACAGGTGGGTTTCTTCCAAGGATACCCTTATATGCTCCCCAGATTCTCTTCAGACAGGTTGGTTCTAATGGAACTTTGCCGACAACTGGCCGTCGTACACTCAAAGTAGATGGAGCTTAAGAGACCTGGTTTCAAGTTTCCTATCCATATTGGCAGATTTTCCATTACTACATCAACTAAAGCCAAGGTTATGGAAACAGAGATGCAGATGGTTACCATCAAACTGTTCAAAAGACGAGAAAAATTTGATTACAGAGGAGTTAGGGAGACGATTCGAAGGAAGACTCAGTTTCACGAGCCTATGATTGAGGACATCTGGGTAGATATAAGGACAGCCGAAGAGATAAGAAAGATGGACTATTGCCGCCTCACACTAGATCAAATAGAGTACCTTGGGCTTGCAGAGATCCTTTCAAGATTGATTGACGATGGAAATATAGTAAACAGCAGATATCTGAGAGAGGTCGCTGGTTCTCCTCTTCCTCCGATCAACTGGTCTCAAAAAGAGCTGACTTCTCTAAGGAAGAGATTCGAACCAGTATTGGCTAACACCAATAGTTGGTTGGAAGCAAATGGAATCACCCTTAAAGAATTCATTACAGGGTCTGAGGCCGAATATCAAGCAGAGATGAAGAGAAAGGCAGAAAGCCGAACCAAGAACAAAGACGACGTCCCTTCATCTTCTAGACCTCACAAGCCTAGGATCGTCTTTGTATCCAAGAAACCTAGGTCAGAACAAAAACCTGAAGCAACAGTTAAAGGAACCACAGAACGAAGTCCCGGGATACAGGCAGCTCAACCGATAGGGTCAACAGAACAACTTTCAGAACGACCAGGTGTTGGGTCTCCAACTTCAACGGAGCATGTGCGGCCAATCCGGGGTTCCTCTCCTCCTCATCAATCCCCTTCGGTGCCCACTTCCCCTATCTCTCCCATAAGCGTTCCATCTTCCGGTGCTGCTTCTCCTTCCAAGGTGGTTTTTGGTGATCCACAAGATCCTTCAGCAGGTTCCCCTCGCTCTTCTGCATCCATTCCAAGTTTATCATCTCCATCTTTCAATCTGCCATCAAGCTCGGTGCCTAATCCTGAAACAACAGTTGACACAGTCTCACCGGTCACTCCAACTACCACTACTGTCACCACTAGTAGCGTGGAGGCCGCTACCGTGACACCAGCAGAAGCAACTATTGTTACAATAGGAACTTCTCTCCCGCCATGGATGTCTGCTTTCACACCAAAGAGAAAGAAAAGGGCCATCTCCCCAGAAGAATTCGATTTCGGCAAGATTGTGCCGGCCAGAACAAAGGCTCCCAAGAAACCAAAGATCCTTTCCAAGTTGGTCGAGGAAAAGGGGCAGAAATTTCTGGAAATTGCCAAACCCCCACAGGACGCAACCCTTGAAGGTTTTGAAATGAGCAGTTATTCCTTTTCTCGTGTTGAACTAGGCAAGGTTACACACGAAGGTGCGAAGAGTGAACTTCAGTCAGCAATGGACATCATGGTCCAAAAATTTGACAAAGAAAAAGAGATGAAAGATTTTTATAAAGCCAAGGCTGAGCAGTTAACGGCAGTAATCAGGAGATTCACCATCCCACCTGAGTCAGCAACTCCAGAGGCCTTTTCAGTGGATGATTCAGTTATTCAGAAAGCTGAAAAGACTTATTCAAGGGGAAAAGTAATGGAGGAATACATTGACCGGATACACAATCAAGGAATCTCTCTGCTGTCTGAGGTTGCAGAAAGAACAGGGAAAATGAAGAGATTGAAGGCTCAAGTAGACAGTTTTGTTTCTCTCACCTCTCAGGAGATTAATAGCTTGGAGAAAGATCTCGGGAGATGGAAGGAAATGGAAGGCCTAAAAAAGAGTATCCTGATATCTATCGGAGTTATCCCCAACAAGGATTCATATGTTGAGGTCAAAGAGATGATGATTTTTAGGATCCAGGTACTCAAAGATCTAATTGATGATCTCAAAGCTTTTAAAGAATCTAGTGATAAAAGTGACCTGAGCTTGTTGAACAAATTAGAAGAGCTACCTTGCGACTTGACCTCTAAGGATCATCAGTTCCTTCCAGCAGACGAAATGATTCAGAATTTTGAAGGGATGATCCATAAGGATTTCAAAGGAGCGTCTTTTTCAATAACCTCGGTTGATAGCATTCTGGATGCTCAGTTGACTCTGGAAAATTTAAGATCCAGGTTAACTGGCCACTATAAAGCCATCACAACATTAAAAGATGCATTGATCAGAGCAAGGGTCGTCTCCAACCACACAGTTGCACCGGATAGCATCGGGATCCAGGCATCAATCACCATGTACGATGCTCATCTGAAGAAGTCTAGTGGCAAGAACTGACACTTTCTCTCTTTCTTCTTCTATCCTTATGCATTTCTGTTTTCTACAGAATGCATGCTTTTTTTTGTAAAATGTAATTACGAATAAAATATTTTGGAAAATATCTAAAAGTCAAAGATGAGTCATCTTTGACCAAGATATTTTATATTTTATTATTTTTCTGTTTTTGAGGATTTTCTCCCTATATATAGTGGAGACCTCATTTGTAAATCTTCTTGGAAAAAATAGAGAGCAAACACTCTGCTAAAATTGAAGCAACTTTTGAGACTTTGTGCTCAGATTTGTAAATCAGATTTTGTCAAATGAATGAGAAGCAAGTGATTTCAGACTTTGTACTGAAGTTATCTGTGTCATCTAGGAAATAGTTTCTTATGTACTCTTTCCTGATAACCTCTTATTTATCTGACTTAATAAGCAAAGTGAATGTGTTGATATTATCTAAGGGCACTTTTTGAGGGTAGAAGATAGACTTTGTGCTACTTTTACTTTTGAGATTCTTTTATCTTTTGTAGTTTCAGGTGAAGACTTTGTGCTTCACTTCATTCTACGGTTATACTTGTTCCGAATCTGTGGAGAAGCTACGGAAGACTTTGCGCTTGCATGAGCGTTCTTGTGACTTTGTTACTTCAGGTAATCTCTTGCTCTTCGTTTGATACCATTCCTGAAAGAAGAGGAGTGTTGTTAGCTTTAGACCAGGGATTTTCCTCTTTCGTCCTACATACATTACTTCTGAAAGAAGAGAAGTAGATGCTGTTTTACCACCCCCCATGTGTTATTTTCTGCTTAATTGTATACATACTTATAGCACGTAAATATTGATAGGGAACCTCCCCTTGATGAGAGGAGAGATTTACCTCGTCCTGATCTGGTAAAGCCACACTCCTCGTGGTGTAAATCTCCCTTATGCTGTGGCTGATATCCCCATTTTACCATCAGTTAGTTGATGACAAAATATTCACCCAACACACTTAGAGAAATTGATACTTGATAAGTTCTTACAAGATACAAAGTGTTAGTAATCAAGAAAAGTTTGAAAATATTATGTGTATACATATTCCTTAGTAAATTCTCATCACGTGTCATGTAATTGTAACATGAGATGGTGATTTGGAAGAGAACACGATATCACACAACATTGATGCTAAGTAAAGTGTAGTAAGTAGAAAATAAGATAAATGAACATATAGAATTGAAAAATACATACCTTAGTGTTGTAGATAAGGAAATAGACTACAAGAAATGAAGGTGTCCAATGTATAATACATTAGGTGAACCAATAGAAGTTAGTGCAAAAATAGAGAGCCAAAAATCAAATTATGTGAAAAATAAACATATAGTTGTTAGATTGAGATTTTAGGAAAATTTGGCAAATTAGGATTGTTAAGGCAAGTTTATAATATTGAAGGCAAATTATTGATAAAAGGATGGTAAATTAATGACAAATTATTGGAAATAAATGATAAAAGATTGTAAAATGAAGAACAAATGATAAGAAAAGTATGACAAATGATAGGAAATATATGATAAATGATAAGAATACATGTAAAACATAAATGGTAAAAAAGAGTGTTAAATGGAAAAAAGTAAATGTAAAACATACTAAATCATGTTGGGAAGCAAGTAAAACATAAATGATAAATGAAATATCTATGCAAGAAAAATCTGACAAAGATATGTAAGAGATTGAAAAATAATCTCATGTAAGATAGGCATGAAAGAATCAAAACATCAAGAAAAATATGATAGAATTTCAAATTAAATTTAAGTCAAGATGTAAGACAAACATGAATAAGGCATATATAAAGATAAACATGTAATAGTGGCAAAAGGGTGTAAACTCATCTATCCACAATAGAAGGGTAGCACAATAATGACAAATGAAAGAAAAGAGTGATCCATAGTTACTCAAACATGTTGTTTTACATTGAAAGATAGATAAAACTAAAACAAATTAATGCTAGCATGTTTTTAAGAGGTGAAGAATAAGGAAGTAAAGAAAAGGGAAAATAGATTTGGAATCACAATTTTCCTATCAAGGGGGGAACTGAAATGGGTGGAGGTAAGAATGAAGGAAAAACCAAGGTAGAGTAACTCTTTATCAAAATCAAGACACTGAAATTAGGTTTGTCAAAACAAGAGGACTATCAACCTTAAGGACTCTGAATAACTTATTTTAGTGACACAAGTCTTGTGTCAAAAAATAGAGTATATAGATCATCCCATGAAAGCTATATGCATGAAAATTAAAATGGACCTACCTTCCCATGACATGTTCCATATTCTTCAAGACCCCCTATAGAGTCATTAGTCTACTATGAATATTGGTTACTTACATGAGAAAGTAGATAGCACCATAGAGTTTTTTGAAATCCCATATTCCAATCTACTAGTCTATTGCACCCCAAAGGACTTTAGCTCTAAATGAATCCAACTATGGAGTTTTAGCTTCAATTGGAGATAGGATATGTGCTTGAAATCATGTCTTTTGGTGTGAATTTTAATTTTGAAATTTGTCTGTTGCTTTTTATATATTATTGCCTTTTGTTTCAAATGATTTGGATTTTAACTTTCTTGATGGATTTTTTAAGATTCCTCCTCCATACAGATTTAGAAAACCAAACATGGGTACTAAATATTAATTTCATTTTAAAACTTAGGACAAGGTTGTTAAGAGAGATAAATTCAAAGAGCAAGGGGTCTAAGAGTCTCGTAAATCCAAGTGAAATAAAAGTGTTATCTTGACTTTGACTTTGTTTTATCCAATGTGGAGTAAAAGAAAGGGGAAATCAAGAGGAGTGACACATGTAACAATTTGAATTAATTCAAATTGTAAAAAATGTGATAAAGGGTGAAAAAGGGATACAATGATAGAAAAGTGTGATTCCAAATCATAAGAATGAGGGAAGTGGAGGAAAACATGCTAACATAGATTTTTATGCAAATTCCATCAAACAAAAGAAGCAAAATCTAAAGTTGAAAACAAGGATCAAGAAAATAAATAGAAGGTAATTTTATGAGGATGGCTAGGTCTTATATGTGATCTTATAAATCAGCTCATAAAAGAGAAATCCATGAGGGTGCTTATAAGTAAGAGAGAAGCAAGATGAGAGAGCCTTCTTACAAAGTAACTCACCAAAAGAAAAACCCACGAGGGCACCAAATGAGAAATGTCAAAAGGTAAAGAAGACTATGGTACATTAAAATGCTAAAGGAAGGGGGGGGGGAAATAATCATAAAGCTACTAAGGCAAAGAATGACATAAAAAGACAAAAGAATAAAATAAATATATGAGGACAAAAATGAAAGCAAATGCCAAATGTGATGTGTAAGAAAACCAAAAAAACATAAAATAAAAATGATGATGCTTAGGAAAGTGAAACTAAAAGAAGAAAAATGCATAAAAATAAAGAAACATGAGACAAAAAGAACAAGGAAAATATATGCGAACATCTATATCAATTATGATCATGTGAAATACAAGGATATAAGTCTTGTAATGTTTCTTGAAGTTGAATGTGTTTGTTATTATGCATTTTAGAATAAGAGTGGGCATCACAAGATGCCCTAGAGGGTAAGTAGATGTATGGATGGGCATCACTAGATGCCCCAAAGTATGAAGGGACATGTGTATGGGCATCGTAAGATGCCCCAAAGTTTGAAGGGAAATGTGGATGGGCATTGCAAGATGCTCCAACATGTGAGTTAGAGTGAGGTAACATTGAACCATTAAAATGATTTGCATTGGGTTGATAGGTGAATTTGGAGATAGCTAAATGTGTTGGTTTGTTATATTTAAAGGGGTTTGAATGTGACATATGATATTTAGGAGAGGTATGAAGAGGTAAAGGAGGATCATGTATGATAAGCTTTGGAGTAGGCATGTGAACTAGGTACTTTTTTGGTTCATGTGGCCTAAGAGGTTGAGATTAAATAAATGCAAAAATACATTTAAATTTGTTCATGTTAGATATCCTTTCATTATTGGTATAAGAAGGATCAATTATTGTTTGAAAAAAATTAGTAGATGAGGTGTGTTCATTAGGTAGTTGATGTTGCTATGATTATTGTTATTGAGATTGATTTTGAGAATCTTGAAGATAGCCTTGATAACATTGTTTTATGAGAGTATCAAGATTGAAATGTGGACCAAGAAATGAAGAAATAACAAATTGGTAAAGATCATGACAAGACTCATGAGAATGACCTATAGTAGTATGCCACCAACAAAATTTATTCGGATTGTACCATTTTATATTAGGTTTGGAAGGATCAAAGTTCATGGGTTTAGAAAGTGGAAATTTTATCTTAAGTTGTTCTAGACTTAATGGAGGGTGGGCTAGGTTTAAATTGGTTGAATTGGATGTTCTACTTTGAGGTTGGGGAGGCTTAAATGAATCAATGTTATGAGAAAAAGATTGGAAATATGCCTTAGTATTTGTTTGAGGTGTTTCAAATTGAGTCATAAGAAATGATTGCCTTTTTTCTTGATCTAAGGCTTCCTCTAAATTTTTAGGTGAAAAGAATCAAACTTTTTATTGAAGGGGAGGTTTAAGAGCTATGACAAATAATTTTAAAAGAGTATCATCACTCATGTTATGGTCCACTTTATGAGCAAGAGACTTCCATCGTTTGATGAAAGTATGAGTAGATTCATTAGGAAGTTGTTTGTCATTGATTAAATAGCTAAGGTAATTTTTAGTAAGGTCATCATGCTGAAATTCCTTCACTGGAGCATTGACTAAATCCTCTAGTGATGAGATGGAATGTCTAGGAATTTGGTTGTACCATTCAAGTGCATCACCAATAAAGGTTTTGTCTAAGAGCTTGGTGGTAGAAAAGGTGTTAGTTTGGACCCATTCCTTATAGAATTTACCAAAGTAATTAAGAAATATAGTAGGGTCCTTAGTCCCATTATATTTAATATTTGGAGAAATATTTTCAATATCTATAAATGTAAATAATGGGGCTAAATATTCATTTTGAATATGTTGAAGCATTTTGTTATTCATTCGAGGTTGAGGGATGATATTACTATTGTAATCTCTAAGAGGAGGAGGGAGAAATTTTGATTTGGTTGAGACATGATGAATTGAGGTGGTTTACTAATCATGTTGTATAAATGTTGTTGCATGCTCATCATTTGAGATTGATTAGAATTTTGCATGATGTTGATTTGTTAGATAACTTGGGCAAGAAGTTGAGTTATGTCAATAGGTGGATTGGTGTTTGTAGGTGGAGTATTAGTGTTGGTAGGAAGATGGTTTTTATTGTTGGTGGGAGGAGGGTTCTTTATAGGTGGAGGATTATAAAAATTGGTATTGATTGTCTTAAGTGTGGTAAAAGAAGAAGAAAGCTTAGTCAAGATACCATTCTTGTTAGAAGTGTAGATAGTATAATCTTTAATATCTTGAAATTTTGGGAACCATATAGATTATAAATTTGATTGGTATGATGTGGTGAAGGAATCCCAACATTGGTATTGGGAGGAGGATTATGATGAAGGATCTCAACTACATTACATTGTGTAGTAAGTGGTTTTGGTTTAGGAGAAAGTGAAGGAAGAAATTGGATAGTTTCATCATAAGTAATAAAATAAGTGAAGTTACTATCCAAGTCCTTAATAATGCAATGTTATGGACTAAGTGAAGGACTAAAATATGTCATCATGATGAAACAAGACTAGATTACCACACAAAGAAAACAAAAAGTGATAGAAAAATAGTATAGGGTCGATTGGGTTGACCCAGCACAAAAATAGGGACTATAAAACTATACAGGGTCAACCAAGTTAATCCAATATAGTGCACAGAGGTTAAAAAAAGATAAAATGGGTTGTAGATATTACAAGGTCGACCAGGTTGACAGTACAATAGATAGATTCCTTGTTTTGCTTATAGCTTTGGTTCTACTTATCTATTTTGCAAACCATAAAATGCATTGGATTTATGATGAGGTAAAGAAGATTATAAAGTTGATAGAAAATTGTGCATTAAAATTATATAATTTTAAAGTAATGAAAATCAATAAGTACTAAAAGGGAAACAAATAATCAATTGAATTGATGCTGGCCAATCCAACTAATGAATACAAAGCAAAATCTTGTAATAATGCTAGCTAATGCAAGATTTTACACACACATTTCATCAAAGAGAAAGAAATAAACTTGAAATTAAAGATAGCTAATTGGTAAATGCTGATGCTCTGAGACCCTCAACCCCTACTTTCAAGCTCCCCCAAAATCTATAACCTCTCTGGTCTCACCCTCACTAACAGTTCAAGCTTCTGGTGTAGTGGCAATCGGTTAGTGTTAACAAACTAGTGACTCCACTAGGGAGGGGTTTGATTCTTACCCTCAGCAGTCTCCCTTGCCTCATGGTTAGATAGTGTCCACTAGACCTCTTGGAGTGTCCAAACTAGACCTCTCAGCCAGGGGGGAAACTTTTGATGCTCTTAGACCCTCAACCCCTACTTTTGGGCTCCCCCAAAATCTATAACCTCTCCAGTCTCACCCTCACTAATAGTTCAAGCTTTTGGTGTAGCGAAAACTAGTTAGTGTTAATAGTAAACATACAATGTTGATTAGATTATTAAGAATGATTTTAAATGTAAATGGGAGATTGGATATAAGCAAGTTATTAGATAGCAATCTATGGATAGTTTTAAGTAAGTTTAGGATGAAAGGGACTGAAGTGGTAATGATACAGGCTTGGTATTGAGGCTTATACCCTTTTTTCACACACGATAGTGATAAATATGTTAGGTGATTAGCTAGAATATACCATTAAAGATGCTTTATACTTAACTAGAGCATTAGGTTAGCTTCCCCCTTAGTGATGAAATCCAAGCAGGTAGACCTAGATAGTCAAATGTTTAAATGCTTATTGATTTTTATGTGTTTTAGTCACGTATGCATAAAATATAAATAGTGAAACTAAGTGATTAATTGAAAATCCCCTAATTAGACTATGTGAACTATTATAAGCATGTAAGAAACTAAAAATAAAAATGTGATTACAATATATGGTTGATTCCTACTTTGAAACAAGGTATGGTTAAGAAAATATATGGACAATCATATAGAATAGGGTCAAACCTGTACTACAAAAGAAATTTTTTAAAATGAACTAGGTCAGTCAAGTTAACCTAGTTATTTCAAAAAATATATATAACATAGAACTAGATCCACAGGGTCAACTTAGTTGACTATGTGAAGGCAGTTTTGAAGACTATAAAATTGAAAGGAAAGTACAAAAAAAGAAAGATACATAGGAAACATAAACTGAACTAAATGGTTCAGAGATGAAAAGGAAAAGATTGTTGATCTGAGATCTTGGAGAAAACTAGTAGTAACCTGCAAACTAGGTCAAGTTGGATGAACATGTTGTATAGGAACCTATTGTAAAAAGGCTAAAAATGAACAAGGTCAACTTGGTTGACCTAGTAAGTTGAATTGGATGTCTAAAAATTCACTATGTTGAGTTGGTTGACCTAGTAGGCTAATATGGAATTCTAAAAAATTGAAACCTATATTGGGTGGAGCTAGTCAATCTAGTTGCCTATTCTTGAAAACCTACGCATAGAAAAAAAAAGAACTAGGTTAACATAATTGATCTAGTATGTCAAAATATATGATAAAAATGAAGATCAAAAGAAAATGAAAGAAAGTGAAATAAATATTGCAAGGGTTTGCTTCATGTCGGGTTCACCAAAATATATGAAATCAAAAATGCATCATGTCCATAAATTAATCATGGATCGAATAGGATAGAGCACACCTACACTTTCAATTAGGGGCATACAATTGCTAATTGGGAGCATGACCAATGTGAGGATCTGTTAGACCTGATTAAGGGATCACTTGTCACAACACATCATGTGAGGTAGGGTTCCAAAGCTTATAGTCTAACACAATCTCACAACAACCCTAAAAGTGTCCTATGATTTAATATTTCACTAATCTAATAATAAGAAAATCAAATCTAATCTAGTACACACCAAAGCTTGTGGCATAAAGTGGGGGTTATAAATAAAATAAATAAACAACTAAACTAAGCATGTATATGAGATATATACTCACATTAATGTATACAAAATCCTAATACATGGAAGACAAGAATACAAATGCTCTATCTATCTACTCTTACAAAGGAGGAATAAACTTAGGAATACTTACCTTTGAAGATGAACCCATCGAGCCTCAATCTCCCCCTTGGCCAAGTTGCTTCACAACAGATTAGCATGGTATGTAAGGATAACTAAGATAAATCAGATCTAGGCTACACAACCTATCCAAACATCTAAAAGACTTATCCATAAGACAAAATCAGATCTCCAAAGAAAGTATTGAACCCTAAATCTTTATTCCCCAAGTAGAATGGTCAATAGGTAGATGTTTATTCACACTTCTTCACTTAATTCTTTGATCTTATGAAATGGTGGTATATGACCTTGTATATATAGTATTATCTTACCCAAAAATCATTCAAATATGCCAATTGTGCTAGGTTGACTTAGTCAAGATAGTATGTTTTTGGGTCTAACTCACTAGATTTGTGTTAGATCAATTGAGAGGCCAATAAACCAAAAGAGATAAAAAGTCCCTAAACTATGTTAGGTAGACCAAGTCAACCTAGTTTATTGACCAGGTCAAAATGATACTAAGGAAAGAAATGAAGGATAAAACATAGCAAGTGATAGGAATAGGTAGAACTAAGAATAATATTATTAGATTTCAATGGATTCAAGGGGCTAATGTGTGGATGGTAAGTGGAAAAAGAAACAACAATATTACGAAGCATCGATGGTCTACCCACCCCTTTCCTGGTGCACCCCTTAAGGCATAGACTTAGAGAGATTAAGACTTGATAGGTTTTTGAAAGATACGAAGTGTCAAAAATCAATAAAATTTTGAAAATATTATGTGTATAAAATACTCATACATAAGTAAGAAGTTGATCATAAGATTGCCTATATGAGTGAATGAAGATAATGAAGGAGTAAGGTTTAAAGATTGACCTATACATTCTACATTTTCCATATGACATTTATGTCTTATTGTTTGAAGATATGAAAAGTATGTTGAAGGACATTTTTAATGCATTTTGAATTCAAATAAATGATCTTACAGGTGTGAAAAGTCATGTTCACCATGACTATGTTTTGAGCTAGATTGATTGTTCCAGGTTTGCCATGAGAAATGAAGAAGTGTGAGCCCTTATGAAAAAAATGATGCATAAAATGAATGCATTGTTGTGTTTTGAGATATAACTGATATTTATATGATTTATAAGAATATGGAAAGACATTTTGAGTTGTTGAGATGTGGAAACCAAGATGGCTTGTCTAGTTGTGTTAAGATAATAAGCTAAAGGCCTGAGAGATTGGTTTGTAAGACCAATGATTGATCCTAAAATCAATGATAAATCTATTATATGATGCCCTATATATCATAGAGGAGATATTTCTATGCATGAAATGTCTTGTAAGCACTCTTACAAGTGTTAAACATAAACTTCTACATGAATTTACTTTTAGAGGCTACAGTTAGTTTAAATGATCACTTTGCAGAGGTGAGTTTGAGGTTGTTTGGACTGAGATAGAGAATAAAATGAGTTTTAATTTATTATATAATTATAAAAATTCTATGTAAATGTTTTTGTCTTCATAATAAGTCCATATATAGGTGTTGATCGTCAAAATTTCTTGACTGTACTTTGACTATGTTTGACCAGTCTAAATGGTCCTATTGTAAAGGTGGTTTTGGGTGTTTAGATCTTGAGTGGTGTTTCCTAATAGACATGGAGATGTTTTTTAATTTCATGAATGATATAACCATATGTTTTTTTTAGTGGTTTGTGTGAGAAATTTTATTGTGTGCTTCAGTTTCATGAGATAGACTTTTCTGTGTTTTAAGGCCTAATGGCGAGTAGGCTAAATGGCTTGGTTCAAGTGGTGGGTTGGAGTTATAGGTGGTATGAACCTATGTGGGATTGATAAATAATATATTTTAGATTTATTATAAATATTTAAAGTGTTTGTGAAGGTTAAATGTGGTCCAAGAGGTTTGAGTGTAATGTGTACCTTAAAGAAGGCCTAATTCATTTAGGTCTTTATTATGCCTAATATGGGTTTGGTCCCAGAAAGATACAACCAAACTATGAAGTGTTTGTCTCATTCATGTAAATTTTATGAGGACCTATTTCAAGGGTAAATCAATCATGGTAAGGATATTGGCCAACAAATATGGGGTGTGACCAAGAGTGTGGTATAAAGGTAAGGCCTAATTAGCCTAATTGAGTAAGTCAAAAGAAGAGAGGATACAAGTGAAGGAGTGAGCCTTTGAAAAATAAGGATCAGGTCATTAATTACCATCAAGTACCATGAGAAGAGAAGAGGATTATTCATGTATATCTAATTAATTTGTTGCAATTGGATACACAAGTAAATGGACCTAATAAGCCTAGAAGAGGCTAATTGAGCAAGAAGGCCTAAAAGGTTGGTTGAGTGAGAGTGAAGGGGAAAGAATGAAAAAAATAAAGAGATAATTATTAGTTAAATATTAGAAATAGATGTTCTAATATGATTGGAGTTCAAGGTAGTTGAGTTGGTGCTTGGTTGCCTAGGAGGTTGGAGCCTCCTTACAAGTTGGAGCTTACAGAAGACTAGTTGGGTGGGTACTCAAATAGGTAGGGATCGGAGGTCCTTCAAAAGTTGGTGCTTCACTAAAATTTGGATCTTGAAATTATAAGATAGTAGTCCATGTTCATGGTCAGTGGGTTTTATCCCCCAAGAGGGTTTCCCACATATCTTTTGTGTTCTTGTGTATGCTTGTGTAGCTATTTGCTTATGCATTGATCTCTTATGTGAATGTATGCTTCATGGAATGGTAAATGGAATTAAATATACCTTTTTATGTAATTGAATCACCACCCACCCCTCAACATCTACTTCCAACAATTTTTTCTTTTTTTTTGAGGTATTTAGGGGACGCACAGTCGACTATCCATTTTTTGTAAGTTTTCAGAATATATTTACTTGTAAAAATGATATATATATATATATATATATATATACATTGAAAATTTATAAAAATATATATATAAGTCACAAACTAAATGATCTTATCTAAATTTTCACTAAAGGGTTTCAAACAATATTAAATGACAAAGAATGAGGTGACATACGATTGACTATTTACTCTATTTTCATTAAAAAAATAGGAGTTTCTCTTAAAATTTTAGATGTTTGACCTAGTTATACTTAACTATTTTTTAAACAATTTAGCGTTTTGGAAATTAGACTTGAAATCCTAAAATTCATATTCTTATACCATGTTCAAATTGTGAGTGTATCCATCTAAAATTATCTACAAAAGTTTAGATTTTTCAATTTTTAAGAAAAAACATGTCCATTAGTGGGCCGCTTTTTGTTCCCCAACTTTTTGCACTTAGCTAAAGGAACAACTTAATACATTCCTCAAATGCATCCACTTTAATTTTGGGATTTAATGTTTTATTTCCTTCTTTCCCCTTTCTCTTGTGATCCTAAATACTTTGCATGAATTTGGATCCTCTTGGATTGAATCTACTTCGATCAAATGATTTAATGAAGTCTGTAGGTCCATATTTATACTAAAGAACACCCCCTAGGCTCACACAAGAATCCTAGGAGTCGAAATCTAAATCTAAAACATCTCCATGTCCTTTCAACTTCCCATGATTTCACTCATTCAAACCTTTACAAATGTTAGGATCTTACAAGACAATTGGTTGCTTTTGTGTAAGCAACTAAACACGGAATTAAACTAGAAGTAATATGTAACTAGAAACTAGAAACAACAAAGAATATGAGATACAAGAAACAACCCAAGAACTTGTATTAAACTCTTCCAGAAGGAAATATAATGAAGAAATATCTCTTTCTTCTCACACCTCTCAGATGTATAGATCTCTTTCCCTCAAGAGTTTTCTCTCTTAATTACAACCAACTCCAACACTTGGATTGATTCACATTTACATGTATTGTCTCACAAGCTATGAACATCTAACCCTATTATATACTACTAGGATTCATGAGCTATGCATTCTCCACCGTTAGATACACCCCTTAATCAAATGTTCAAATCTGTCTTGCCAAAAAATAGAAACATGAACTCAATACTAACAGTTAATCTTTTCATGCAAACAATCTGTTCATCCCATGAAAATAGACTTCTAGAATGCACAGGTGATCGAGGTTGATTCCTATCTGTCTGCACATGACCGACATCGACTAATCCATAACCAACGTCGGCAGCCTCTGGTTGATCCCTGACCGATGTCAGTGACTGTGTAACTCTAGCAACTTTTGCATTTGCTCATCTGGTGAAGATTTTAGCTCCACAACACAATAATCTCCCACTTGGAGATAAACAACTGCACCTGTACCTGTACCTGTATAGAAACATCTTCTAGCTTTTCCATCTTCAAGCTCAATCTTGAAGACCAACAAAAGTTGAATGAAGATTCAACTTCTCCTTTATTACCAGCTTGGTTAACATATCAACAGGGTTCTTATCTGTATGGATCTTTTCCAGCTTCAACTCACCATCCTTCAATACCTGTCTAATGAAGTGGTACCTAAGCTGTATATGTTTGGTTCTTAAATGAAAGGCTGAATTCTTTGCCAAATGAATTGCACTTTGACTATCACTGTACAATCTGCAACTCTCTTGCTTTTTTCCTAACTCTTCCATGAATCGATTCATCCAAATCATTTCCTTACTAACCTCTATGACGGCAATGTATTTTGCCTCTGTAGTAGACAAGGCAACAACCTTCTGTAACTTTGAAATCTAGCTAATTGTCATTTCACCAATAGTGAACACATATCCTATGGTGCTTCTCCTGCCATCCAAGTCACCTACCATATCTGAATCTACATACCCATGTAGAGAAGTGTTTGACCCTCCATAGCATAAATTCCTACTGTTGGGCTCTCTCAGATATCTGAGAATCCACTAAACTGCTTTCCAGTGTTCCTTCCCTAGATTGGCCATAAACTTGTTGACAACTCCCACTGCTTGGGCAATATCAGGTCTAGTACATACCATTGCATACATCAAGCTCCCAACTGCTAAATCATATGGAAATTTGCTCATGTACTCAACCTCATCATGTGATTTAAGACACTGTTCTTTGCTCAACTTGAAGTGTCTATCCATAGGTGTGCTTACCAGTTTTGCATCCTGCATATTGAACCTTTCTAACACCTTGTTCACATAATCCTCTTGAGACAAAATCAAACTGTGATTTTTTCTCTCTTTTAATACTCATGCCAAGGACTTTCTTTGATGCTCCCAAATCCTTCATGGCAAATGTGTGAGCTAATTTTACCTTAAGCTCATTAATATCCTGCATGTGTGAACTTGCAACAAGCATGTCATCTACATACAGCAACAGGATAATATAATTACCATTATCGAATCTGTTAAAATAAACATAATGGTCAAATTAACATCTACTAAAACAATGCTCTGTCATAAACATGTCAAACCTCAAATACCATTGTCTTGGAGCTTGCTTAAGACCATATAAGCTTTTCTTCAACTTGCACACAAGTTTCTCCTTACCTTTGACCTCAAAACCTTCCAGCTGATCCATATATATATCTTCATCCAAATCTCCATGAAGAAATGTTGTCTTAACATCAAGCTGATCAAGATGCAAATCCTCAATAGCAACTAAAGATAATACAGTCTGAATAGAAGTCATTTTTACTACAGGAGAAAAAATTTCACCAAAATCAATACCTAGTTTCTGTGCAAATCCCTTTACTACCAACCTGGCCTTATGTCTCATTTGTCCATTCTCTCCTTCCTTTAACCTATAAACCCAACTATTTTTTAGTGCTTTCTTTCCGACTGGCAACTCAACCAAATCCCACATTTGGTTCTCTTTTAAGGAATCAATTTCCTCATTCATGCCATGCTCCCACTGTTTCCTAGATTCTTCCTGTATTGCCTCATCAAAAATTTCTAGTTCTCCACTATTAATGAGCAACAAGTAGTATAATGAAGGGGAATAATGAATTGGAGGTTTACTTACCCTTTCAAACCTCCTTATGGGCGTTTGAGACTCATTCACAGCTTGTTATCTGTCAAAATTCTCTATCAGTGACTGATCTCGATCATCTCTATGTCTATACCTGACCGATATTAGTTCCACCTGACCGATGTCGATTTCTATCTGACCGACGTCAGTTCCTTCCTGACCGACATCGATTCCTGCATGACCGATGTTGGTACCTATGTTTTCTTGTGAGTGATTACCCGCAAGCTCATCTTAGATCATAACCTCGTCCAAATCAATATTGCCCTGCTCAATATTATTCAGCCTCTTGAGCTAATCACTGTACATCACTTTTTCATTGAAAACAACATCACGGCTTCTAATAATTTTGTTAGTTCCTAAATTCCACAACCGAAATCCGAAATCTCTAGAGCCATAACCAATGAATGTGCACTTCATAGATTTAGCATTCAGCTTCTTTCTATTTTCTTTATCAATGTGCACAAAAGCTTCAGAACTAAAAACTCTAAGAAATGAAAGATCTACCTTTTTACCTGTCCAAGCTTCTTCTAAAATTCCACCATCCAGAGTAGTAGAGGGTCCTCTATTAATTAGGTAAACTACAGTATCTACAGCTTCTACCCAAAACTGTAAGGGCAAACCAGCATGCAATCTCATACTCTGTGCATGCTCCATTATTGTTCTATTCATCCTTTCAGTAACTCCATTTTGCTAAGGTGTCCTTAGAACCATCCTTTCCTTGCATATTCCATTCATAGAATAGTAACTATTGAATTTATTGCTGCAGTACTCACCACCATTGTCAGATCTAAGGCACTTCAATCTCAAACCTATTTCATTCTCAACCAAAGCTTTCCAATGCTTAAATGTGTCAAAAACATCAGATTTCTTCTTTATGCAATAAACCCATGCCTTTCTTATAACATCATCAATGAAAAAAATATAATACTGTGATCCTCCAATAAAAGCTACCTGAGCTGGTCCCCACACGTCTGTGTGAACAAGCTCCAACTTGTGCTTCTTCTTTGTTGACCTAGTTTTGAGAAATCTCACTCTCTTTTGTTTCCCAAAAATACAATGCTCATAGAAATCTAGATCTATGCTTTTCAAATCTGAAAGCTTACCTTTTGACTTAAGAATAGTCATTCCCTTCTCACTCATGTGGCCAAGCCTACGGTGCCACAACTTTGCATCTACATATGAATTAGATAGAATAGAAGGAGAATGATCAGTGATACAAGTAGATAGATAAAGTGTACCTACTTTCTTACCTCTGGCTATTACAAGTGCACCTTTGGAAACTTTTCAAGATTTCACTGTGAGAGTTACTGTGCAACCCTCATCACCCAACTTTCCTACAGAAATCAAATTTCGCTTCAAGACGGGTACATGCATGACCTCCTTCAACAACCATGTGTTGTCATTTTGCAATTTCAGCTGCACTTTTCCTTTGCCAACAATTTTACAAGGCTCATCATCCCCTAAATAGACTATTCCAAAATCTCCATGCACATAATCATTGAAAAATTCTCTATTTGGGGTTGTATGGAAAGAGGCACCAGAATCTAAAACCCAAGATTCTATTTTATTATTCAAAGAAAATATAAGAGCATCATGTGCAACAATACCTACAACTTTTGTTTCTTTATTACCTTCATGCTGATTTTTTTCTTTGTCTTTCAACCAACAGTCTTTCTTTGCATGCCCTTTCTTTTCACAATTCCAACAGATTATATTTCTACCATTTTTGGATTTGGATCTACCTCTCATCTTTGACTTTGACCTTGATCTCCCTTGCTTGCCCTTCTCTCTTTGCCTTCCCCTGCTTTCAATACTTAAAGCATTCCCTGATGTTTCCTCTATGCTTTTCTTGCAAATTTTTCATTCAAGATTACACTAACAACATCATCTACTTTCAAGATATTTGAAGCAGATGCAGTATTACTAACTGCCATTACCAAGCTATGCCAACTTTCAGGTAAAGAGCATAAGATTAAGAGAGCCTTAATTTCATCATAAAAAACTATTTTGACTGAATTTAACTGATTTACTATTGCATGAAAATCATTTAGATGATTAGATACAGATCCACCTTCCTGAATTTGTAAATTAAATAATTGCTTCATAAGATATACCTTATTTGAAGTTGAGGGCTTTTCATATAAATTTGCTAAAGTATCCATTAGCTCTACCATTGTCTTTGCCTGTGATAAGTTAGAAATCACAAAATATGCCAGACTCAACCTTATAGATCCCAGAGCCTTTCTATCAAGAACATTCCATTCTTCATCTTGCATATCTATGGGCTTACTTGAAACCCCACCTAACGGTAAGTACAGATCTTTCTGATACAGATAATCTTCTATCTGCATCCTCTATAATTGATAATTCTTGCCATTAAATTTCTCCATTCTTAGTTTACTTTCTTCTGTCATTGCTTTACTCCCACTCAATCAGAAACCCCTGTGAGTGACCTGTAATCAACAAACACTAACCTTGCTCTACCGCTTGTTAGTGAACCTATGCTCTGATACCACTTGTTATGATCTTACAAGACAATTGATTACCTTTGTGTAAGCAACTAAACACGGAATTAAACCAGAAACAACAAAGAATATGAGATACAAGAAACAACCCAAGAACTTGTATTATACTCTTCCAAAAGGAAATACAATGAAGAAATCTCTCTTTCTTCTCACACCTCTCAGATGTATAGATCTCTTTCCCTCAAGAGTTTTCTCTCTCAATTACAACCAACTCCAACACTTGGATTGATTCACATTTACATGTATTGTCTCACAAGCTATGAAGATCTAACCCTATTATATAATACTAGGATTCATGAGCTATGCATTCTCTACCGTTAGATACACCTCTTAATCAAAGGTTCAAATCTGTCTTGCCAAAAAATAGAAACGCAAACTCAATACTAACAGTTAATCTTTTCATGCAAACAATATGTTCATCCCATGAAAATAGACTTCTAGAATGCACAGGTGACCGAAGTCGGTTTCTGTCTGTCTGCACATGACCGACGTCGGCCGATCCATAACCGACGTCGGCAGCCTCTAGTCGATCCCTGACCGATGCCAGCGATTGTGTAACTCCAGCAACTTCTGCATTTGCTCATCTGGTGAAGCTTTTAGCTCCACAACTCAACAACAAAACCAATGCCAAAGTCTTATAGGTGGTGCCAAAGTCTTGTAAAAAATCCTCTAACTTTCGTAGGCCATAACTTTTGCATATGAACTCAAAATCACATGTAATTTCTTTTAAAATTTCATAATATTTTTAGAGTAACTAAAATATGTACTCCAGATGTAATTTTAATGCTAAACATATATTTTTTATGTCATACAACATAAACTAACAATTTCTAAGACTTGGTGTGTAATGAATTGTCCCTCATTGACAGTGAATTGTTTTATCGATTAAATTGGATGATATACATGATAACATTTTTAATCAGGTAATCTATAAACATTTAGATGCATTAATGCATACAAGATATTAATTTAATAAAAATCAATTGACCAAGAAGTAATATAGAAATGTCTTAATGCTAAAAGCAACTAAAACCATTTAATGAAGCATTCAAATATATGTGAAAAACTACATTTAGCATTTAATTGTCTCATTGACAAGGCCATTGAAAGTGATGAGGTTTGGGACTTGCATTACAGTTGAGTGCTTGTTGAACTCCAAAATAATTGGTGTGTTATCTTCAAATTATTATTCTCGTGAAGGGCCTTGATAATAATGAAAGGATAACATGAGCCTCTCGAAACATCCCTCATATTGCATTTTTTCAAAGTGTTGTTGCCACATTAGGCTTCTAATATCCATATTTTAAAAGTTTTTGGATATCAAAAGCAGGATAACATGGTTGTCAAATCATTTTTACAAAATAAAAAGAAATTCAGAGATGTGTGTGTGTGTGTGTTTTGATCAATTATACGATTTCAACCAAATTATTTCATTTAGACAATTTTTTTACTTCTTTACCTCATTTAAAAGATTTACTCCTTATTACATATTTATAAAATATTATTTTATACAATTAAATATGAATTCACTGATTATATCTATTTATATATGACTTGCAATATATATAATTAACTATAATATATTATTAACATCAATCCACTTTCTAAATCTACACATATAAACATTGTCTTCAAATAACACCTCAACCCAACATATTTACAACTAACACGCCAACCCAACTAAGATTATACAGTATTTACAAACGAACCTCAATCTTAAAGAAAATATAATATAATATTGGGAGACTGCCTTTATATTTTATAATACACACTTCGTTTTTGCAATTTTAATAAATATCCATTGTCTCCTATTATGACGTTCGCACAGCAATTTTTAATAAAATATAATTTTATAGTTTTTTAATTTTTAATAACTATTTACTTATAAAAACTTACATATTTAAATGATTTGAAATTGAATCTTTTAATTTTATTAATTGAAGTTGCCATTGACAGTGGACGAGTTAGTTAAATGACTGGGTGTACCGGACCTTCTCAGATTGGATTCTCAGAATCAACATAATCTCACTATGAGCTCATTGGTAACAGATGCTTCTACTGCAAATATGTATGTTGTCAATGTCTAAGGATTGATCTTCATGACCAGCACACACTCAGCAGCTTCCATTAAGATATATCAATTGGTGTCTAATCACACGTGCAATTTCCCTGTATCAAATCACTGTATGCCACACTCACACAATCAAACAAAAATGTTTTCCTTATATTAATGCAAGTTGTAATGTGGGACAAGAAGAAGGACAAGCAATTTCTTCTTGTGCAGCATCAAATGATCCTTAATTCGGAGGCTTCCGCGAGCAAAAAGCAAAATGTAAGGATTTCGTTCGGTATGTTCGAGCCTGAGGAGGGTTGTGACATTAATGACGCAGTTGCTCACATGAACAAAGTGGCAGCTGTGATTGAGAAGAGCAACGATATCAACGTGGCCATTCTCAAGGGCATCGACAATTCATGGGCATGTATCTCTGTCTTTATAGCCCTACTGTGGGATTTTTTTGTTAGTCTATTTTGTTTTAGTAATGTTTTTATCCTAAGATACATTATTGATTTCTTCCATATTTTATGTCAGGTATTGGATGTTTGTAGAGGATTTGTTGTTATAGTTAGATAGTTTAGACATAATTAAATGTATAAGGTGGTTTCATATATTATAAATTATCTTTAATTTTAAATATGTTAAATATATAACGTATTATATATGGTTTTTGCGGGTTCCCACTTAAATTAAATTTTATTTATATTCTTCCAATTTATTTTTTAATGATAATTGTCCTGGAAAGTTTTTATTTAATTGCTTACTGTAAGGGACCCTATGGAACCAGATATTGCTGAGCCTGACCAGCAACCTAAACTCATTTGTCTACTTTCCCTATTTCTCATTCAAAACAGGAGGTGAAGCCACATGTTTGTGTTTGATAACCCAAACTTATTGTCTACCTACACCATTTCTAGAGCTGAGTTCAAAACTGAGTTTACCTACTATTTTAAAAAGCTTTCTACTGATGAACATGATTCATAATTTATTGGTACAAATCATATTTGATCTATGACTGAACTGATTGGTAATATACAGATTTTATACTATGTTTATGCACATTCATTTTGAGGGTTGGAAGTATTAACCTACAGGATCCACAAGGGAAAGGAAATTGAACATCAAACATGGAAAAGAAACATGTATAACTGTACACAATACAGTTAACCCACCGATCATGGGAAAACCCACTGTATGTAAATTCCACCATGTCGGGCTGTGTCTCCAACTCCCTATCTCCAGTGAATACTAAGGTTTTAAGTTCACAAGGCTATGCCATACAACCAACACATATTTCCCTGGTTCAAGCCCCCTCCAAGACACTCTTTCAATCAAGTTTTAAGTTCACAAGGATATATCATACAGCTAACATATATTTCCCTTGTTCAAGACCCCTCCAAGACACTTTTTTAATCAAAGGCATGCTCAAAGTCCGTCATAAAAAACCTCAACAGTCATGCCAATCCAATAGACTAAATACCAATGGATCTATCTTCCAAACTCACTCAAAGCAAGACTTCTGGTTTTAGCATTTCTCCTATTCAGGATGGGTTTGGTTTTGGATGAACCCATTGCTAGTATTCTGGTGACAAGGTCGTTCCTTGTCAAACCTGTGTCTGTGTTGTCTGTTTCTTAGGACAGGCTTTGTCCTCAAGGAACTCATCATGTGTTCTTCAAGAAAGGTTCGGTCTGGTTCAAGCCCTTCTCTGAGAGGAACTGTTACAAAACAGAACCTTCAAGAGGCTTTTTTAAGCCTTCCTACTTCCAACAAATGTGTTTAAATTGTCTGTAAAATTAGGTGAATCTTAAAAGAGTGGGTGTTTTAGATATTTAATACTTTCGTGTCAACACCAGTCAGCTTGACCGCTATGTGCGAAAGTAAAAACTCTGCCATAACAATTGCAAGTCTTTAGAGAGAACTCCAAGTTACAGAGAAACGAGTGCTATAAGGTCATACAAACCTCTTATAGTCTTTTACAACACAGATAAAACATGAATGAAGTGGATTTACATTACAGCTAGATCAATTTCGATATGAAGTGGATTTACATTACAGCTTGATCAATTTAGATCACTGCTAAAAACAAGGCTCCTCCAATCTGTCCATTCACCTTTTTCATCATCTCATAAGTCACTGATAATATAGTGGCATGTCCCTATGATGGGATTCTGCATTAATAACTTCTCTTCAGAATTCCATTACAGGAATTTGATATATTAATACAGATTAGTTTTTGGTATTTTCAATGGATTTACCCAACTGTTTTCAATAGTTTTATCTTTGGAGATGGAAGTTGATTGATACATAAGATGATTTATTTCTAATTATGTTAGTAATTAATCTGTGCAGGTGGCTGTTTTCATTGTATGGAAAGGGGAAGGATTACAAAACGCAGAGAACTCAGCCTTAAATCTCCCCCAGGTATGTGTAATCTGCATCTGGTCTGTTCTATTTTCTTTGTTTTCTTGATACGTCAAAAACTTCAACCCGCCTTACAGGGAAATATAATATACAGAAAAAGGCTGAGTCTAAAATTAAGAAAGATGTAGACTAATTTGTTGATGGAATCTGCAGGCAGCAGTCTTCACCAAGGGATTAAAGTGTGCAGTGAGAACAGTGGACTCAGGGTGGTTTCAGCTAAGTTCCCAACAAACATCCCAAAGCGCTCCCTTTGCACAGATCTCCCTGGGAGACATTGTCAGCATCCGTAGAATATATTGTAGCTGGCAAAAACAGGATGTGCTCTCATACTCCTGCCTCGCCATTCTCAGATCATATTTCAACAGCATCAAAGGCATTATTTCCTATTCATTCTATGATTCCCTGGATGGGAAACAGATATTTGGTTTAGGAGTATGGGATAGCATAGAATCAGCGTCGGCTATGGTAAAACATACCCACACAAACCCTGCGTTGCCATACTGGGATAGTATAGGGACACAGGAGTTAAAGTACCATGTCTGCCAGGTTGTTTATGTCACCTCTACAATTTTCACCCAAAATTCCAGGCCAGGCTTTCCGATATAATTTTTAGATATCTGTCTGACTATGATCTACCGATTGAGACTGGGTGTCTTTCTGTCGTTCATGAATCTGTGGGATAACTGATGCATTATATGGGAAGGGTCCCAGTCGTTTTAGACACTAACTTTGTAAACATTTAATACAGACATTAATTGATGTATGGACGGCATCCATGATTTAAAAGTATAATATGTTATCAGATGGTGGGCTATTCTACATTATTGGTAGGTGAAAATTGACAATTATTAAATATTTAGTATTAAAGTCATTCTAAAAACTATACTCTTAAAAAATAAAAAATAGTAATATAATAAGATAAGTATAAAATATTTTATAAAAAATAGTAATATAATATGATAAATATAAAATATTTTATATCATGTATTATATGACCTCCTTTTATTTATGGGTTTTGTTTTTTCTCTTAACAATTTGATTTTTTTTTTATTTCATGTACTTATCTCCTTTAAAAAAAAATTGGATAAGGCTTTGAGTTGATCAGGTATTGGGATCTGTTGCGACCAACGCGCTCTATTTTTAAGAATTCAAATAGGGACATGACTATTATGTTTTAAATATCTTAAGGTTACTCCCTATCTAGACATGAATTAGCCCTAAAATGATTTCACAACAAAGCCCGAGTATCTTTTATTCACCCTTTATTTTACGAATTTTGGTTAGAAATCGATATATTAATTTAATTTTTTATCTTTATTCTTGATTTATTCAACTAACCGAGCTTATCATTACTTGTCAATTGTGTTGGTCTTCTACGCATTACTAACAAGCATCATTCTTTTGCTAAAATTCAATGGACTATGAAAGACTATTTGAACTCTAAAATTCCCAACTAAGTGAGATCATGCCATTTGTCATGACTTCGTTACATCTAACAAAAAACATAATATTATAAGGTTCAAAGTCAAGTGACTAGCCGATTGCGCAAGATTATGTCAAGTGTCACTACCTCAGTTCATTGCAGGCTTCTAACAAAAAAAAAGGTTATGAAACCCACGACCAAATGACCAAGCGAGATCATGCAACATGTCGACATGTCACTACATCACATCTCCCAATGTAGAATCATAAATCATAAAATTCAACAACCATTCATGCAAGTGAGATTGATTCACGTGTCTCAATCTCATTTTATCACAAGGTTAGAGATAGAAGGCCAAAGTTATAAAAAAACTGAACATTCAACTAAGTAAGATCACACCACATGTCAACATCTCACTACATAGAGGCCAATATAAAAAGTACAAGATATAATTCAAGCAATTCAATGACAAATTACCATATGGCATTCTCTATACAATTAGTAACCGCATGTCACAGTCTAATTGTACCACTAGGACATTATAGTAGGTCATCCACTGTATGTCATGCCACATGTTGTCACCTCGCCACTCTATACATTGACAAGCCCAAAGATTTGGTGACAAAAGAAAATGAAGTGACTAAATGAGAGGATGCCATTTGTCCTATAGTGACATAGTCAACCATGAATAAACAAGAGTAGAAGGCCACCAATCTATGATATAGTAACAACTGTGAAAGGACAAAAGTATATCAGAAGATAAACATATGATTAAGTTGTTAAAGACAAAGATGAAGTGCCATGTGTAAAAAGACACATAAAAGTTGACAACATAAAATTAAATTCAAATATGATGGATAAGTGACAATGACCATTAGTCTATAATTAATTCTCTTACATGGAGAATTTGGGAAATGAATTTACATGATAAGTAAATGAGTTATATGCAATGATCCCTAAGTCAAATCAAATTACATCCACCAATTGTTAAAGTATAGACTACTATCTAGACCTGCATAGTGATGAAATCCCTAAATATCAAAGTTTAGTATAGATCTCAAATCATTCAACAATGGAGGCATAAAACCAAAATCCTAATCCTTTGATGTTTTGATTTTGGACCAAACAAGAATTCAAAGTCATAGAATTAAATATAATAGCTTTACATCAAGAATTCAAACATTATTCAGTGATTTACATAGAGGTCAAGGTCATTCATCCTTATAAGGATGAGGACATCTTGTCCATAGATCAAAGGGATTGTATAGATGACTTGCTAGCAATCAAAGCTATTAGACTCCACAAAGCAGCAACAAAACTAGAGGAATTCCCTTCCATTGACTTAGTGTGTAATTTATTTACATCAAGTATATGCACAAGATATATCTTCCATAAAAATAATAGTGTGCAACCTATAACTTATGTAGTTAGCATGGCATTTGAAAAAAATTATTGATTGCCAAAACCAAATAACCCATATAATAGGACAAATGTCAACAATTGGTTCTAAGGTAATAACATTAGGAGTGCCCTATTGGGATGGGCCTAGAACCCTAACAAGTTCACAAAGAATAATAAAGTCTCTATTGCCCAATTCAAGCCTAGCATTAAGATTGGTATGGCCCTATTAAATAGACTATATAGAGCTCTGTCTATCATTCATGTAGATGAGGTTTGGGTCTTGTCTATAATTCTAGAAGGCAAGAACATTCCCCCATCATGGGAAATCATAAGCATCAATCTAAAATCCTAGAGAAACTAGATGCATGACCAAGTGGGTGCCTATTTCTATATTTTTTCTTACTTGGTGGATGCCATTTGTGGGACTATCACCCCAGCCAATGTTCTACCTTGAGAACGAAAGGGGGAAAGAGGAATTTGTGATGACTTTGATCATATTCACATATACAAATACATGGATCATATGCATAAAATAATGGACACCTTTGACCCATTGGTCTATATAGCAATAAATGGGCTACCCATGCCTAGTTTGTCTGACTAGATAAAGAGATCACTTAGGTCATTGGGTGATTATAGGTTCTATCAAGATCATATTGTCATCATAGTTGAGGGAAAATTAGTGGAATGATATTACTTCACCAAATAAGTATAATAACATAAATATATCATAGTCATATGGAAATATAACATAAAATATGATTAACAGATAAGCCACTTCGAGGGGGCAACCTCCTAAATGCTTGTAATAAGAAATGAATACTCAAATATGATGATGTAAAACTAACCTTATATCCTATATATAGTCTACCGAGTCCATGGAAAACCCATAGGCCAACCTACTAAGCATATGAATGCATAGAGAAATGTAAAATAATATGCAAAAGGGTTATGCAAGACACAAGTCAGCTACACATATCCCTAGACATGTTAATGGCTAAGGGTGTCTCATGCCCCTCCTTAAGAGGATCCTCCTACAAGAAATTAATAAAAATGCATGAAATAATAGATTTATATAATTATCATAAACACCGAAAGAAATATATTTATCATAGGCCACTTCGAGGGTGCAGCCTCCTTTAAGCAAGCTCAATACTATAAATTTGTGGATGCCTTCATTGGCCTCAACACTTACTTATATACTAAGTCTAATCTAAGTAACTACTAATTCCTATGAATGTGGGATAAAAAAAAATGCTCACGTGATGACTTACAAAGCATATGCATCCATAAAAACTAATATACTAACAAAGTAAAGAGAAGGGGTAGCATGGGTTCCTAACATCCCCTCCATCTTAGAAAAAATTTTGTCCTCAAAGATTCAAATGTGGGAATTGGTGTTGAATATGAAATAGTGGTTCTCATGTTGCATTCTATGGTTGCATTATGTGCCACTGAATTAATACCTCTATGATAGAGTGGGAGTGAAGTTGGCAAGTGTGCATGTCCAAGATTGTCTCTATCTCAAGGATGGATCCTTAAATATCATGTTCTGGTAAAATAGTTTGCACTCTGATGTTTTTGCCAAGAAATTTTTGTAGTCAAGAGACATGAAATACTAGGTCAACATGAGAAGAAGGTGGGAGCTCTAACTTATAAAAAACCAACCCAATCTTCTGGAAAACCTTATATGGCCCATCGAAATTGGGAGCCATCTTATGACACCCTTTGATTTTTAGGGAGGATTGCTTGTATGGTTGTAGGTGAAAAAAAACCATATCACCTACTTGAAAATTGTGCTCATAATGGTGTTGATCAACTTATTTTTCCATTCTATTTTTTCCCATATGAAGATTATCTTGCAAGGTTCTGAAGATCTCATCTTGGATTTGGAGAATCATGTTCAGCACTTGAATAGGTGAACTATTGGGGGTTTATGGAAGGAGCATTGGTGGTGCTTGACCATAGAATATTGTATATGGAGTGATTTTAGTTGAAGTGTGGTAGGAGGTAGTATACCACCATTTGGCTAGAGGGAGCCACTTTGCCCACTGATGTTTTTGTTCTAAGGTGAAGCAATGAAGGAAAGTTTCCAATCATTTGTTGACAATTTTAGTTTGGCCATCCATTTATGGATGATACTTTAAAATAATATTAAATTATCATTATATCAAAATAGTTCTATCCAAAAATGACTGGTGAAGGTTGCATCACGATCTGAGACAATAGAAGAAGGAATACCATGAAGATAAAAAATCTGGTCCAAGAAAATTTATGCGACTATGGAGGCGATATAGGGATGGCTGATGGCACAAAAATGAATATATTTAGAGAGGAAATCAACCATAACCAAGATCATTATTTTTCCCCCAAATTTAGGGAACCCCTTAATGAAATCCATAAAAATATCTATCCAAATCTTGGTAGGGATGGGAAAGTGTGCGAGAAACTAGGAATGAGTATTGTTTCACCCTTGTTGCATTGGTAGGTATCACATTCATCCACCATCTATAGAATTACCTTTTTCATTCCCTTCCAAAATAAGTTACGTCATGCCCGCTCATAAGTTTTTGGAAACCTACCATCTTCAAATTGTGCACCCTAGGATACTCTATGAGATTCCTATAATTTGATGCAACATGGAATCATCTCTAAAGTTGTGGGTGAACTTGTACGAGAGATGAATCTCTAGGATTGAAAGGGCTAGATCCTTAGATTCATCTTTAAGTGCTTATCACGTAATCTAATGCTTGTTTATGAGAAAAGGGTTAGGAATTTTCATGAAAAGGAAACTAAACTAAAGAGGCGATATACCAAGACATATCCCATAGACTATCACACTCCTACTAAGAAATAAATCTTTCCAAGACCAATTCTAGGCATTGAAGGATCCTAACATAATGTTTTAATGTCAAGGTAAGCATACATAGGATGCTCAAAAATATAACGGATCTAGGGGAATATTACACACCATAGAGACAATTACATACTTGAAGAAGAGCCTAGTACATTTATAAAATTCACATGACCTGTTAAAATTGCAACTCTTGCTTAAACATGAAGGATAAAGAGGAGTAAGGATGACACCATCACTTAACTCCACTATACATCACTCACACACTTAGAAAAAAAAATTTAACTTAGAATCAAACTTGTATTCAATATTTAGAGACAAAATTCAAAGTCATACTAGCAGGGCCTCACCATACTAGCTGTGGTCTCCTTTACAATAGCCAAGATGGCTTATACTTATATAATTTGGAAGAAGAGAAAGAGAGAGAAGAGAAGTTGAAGAGGCACAAGGACAAGTGTCCAAAGGTGTGAATTAAGTAAAATCCATGTGAATGAGGTGTAATAAGATTCATGAAACTTATTTTCACATCATTCTATCCCAAATTAGCCTCTTCTCCAAATGTGGCGTACCAATCTTCTCAATCATTCTCTCTTGTGAAACTGCCTTCATAATGGGATTTCAAGAACACTTAAAATCAGGTTAGGGACAAGTGTTTCATGGAAATGAAGTGGAGGAGATATTAATTAACTAATGTGGACATGTGTCCATCCCAAACTGAGCAACTTGCTTGATGTGGAGTTGAAACTCTTCCACAAACATCTTTGAGTATTGAAACCCCTCCTTGACAAGTGGCAAGAGGTAAGAGTTTGATCATGAGATATATTAGATAGTTAAATTTGCATCCCAAGAACACTTGGAAATAATATTTAATCTTCTAAAATTTTCACGTCACCTGTAATCATCAATTCCTCTCTTAGGTGCCACAAGGCCTCCTTGTCTCATTAGGCCTAATTTGGCCAAAATAGCTAAAATTTGGATTTAGCTCAATTGGTGAAATTTTTCTTCATTAAATGCTTATTCTCATCATATTGTACTGAAAAAAATCCATTTGGAATCATAAATCTCTCACCAAGACCCCATTTTGCCTACTAGGCCTTGTCTTCTTGTAGCCCTATTTTTACACAAGTCAACTTGTGTAGGAGAATGTAAAAATTTCCAAGACTAATTGAGATCATTTTTAAGTACCATTTTCCTTCATTTTGCTTTGTTCCAAGTTTCATGGTGATACACTCAAGGTAAGTGTGTCTTTTAGATTAATTAGGCCTAATTAGGCTTCTTTAGCCTAAAAGATCAAAAATGGTCATTTTGAGCTCCCACATGTTTGAAATAGAAAATTAGCCTATGATTAAATTTTTTCACCTCCTTAACATCCCTCATATAAAATTTGGGCTCCTAATCATTTGTACGGACCCCCGTTCTAGCATTAAATGCTCTTTCTTGGCATATTCCATATAACCCTATACTTGTAGGTATGGACTAATGGCATGAGGTTGATACCAAGAGAGTTATTAAGATCATCCTGATTATTTTCAATCTTAAAACATTCATTTGAGTTCCTTTGTTTGAATTTTTTTCTCATCGAGTTTAAATCAAGCTTTTGGAGTGTTTGGAGTGTACTAGCCCTTAAGGGATTGTTCATAAAGGATGCACATTGAAGATCTTTCAAAATGTCACTAAGGGCTCCTCAAGGAAATTATTTAACACCTCAAAATTTCTCAATATCCCATGTATAAGCTCATGAAATTTTTGAGCTTTTGAAGTTGACCACTCAAGCCATTTTGTGCCTTCTATGAGGGTTTGGAAGATTTTAAGCCAAGAATTGGCTTCTTGATCAATTTAATTGAAATCCAATGGTTAAAACACCTATGTATACATCTCATGAACATTCTATAATCACTAGAATATCTCCTTAAGTGTTAAGGATGAAACTTGACCCCTATTTGGCATTAGGCTTGTGCCTTGCCAATGAGCTTGCCTGTACCTTTGAACTTCATATGACATTACAATGGCTTCCTTTGAATCCTAATGGATTCAAAATTTCTCACATACATCCATAATCATGAATTGGTCAGGTGGAAATCATGGACAAGGCTAAAAATGCACATGATCTTTAGTTTGGCCTCTAGGCTTAAAGGTTTCTTTCACACATGACTGCAACCCTCCTTGTGTAGGGTAACCTATTTTACCTCAAACCTTATATAAAGGTTTAATATCTCTCTAGGAGTTTTTTACATATTATCCAACCAGCATCCAAGGTCTACTTTCCTATTGGTCACTAATTTCACCATTTTCCCCAAAACTATCTTCTTTATGCATGGAACACTACCCCTGCTTTGGGACAAAATAGAGGGGATTTTATCTATTGGCATTGGAAAATTTATCATCTGAGATTGTCTTATATGTACCACGTATTTTATGTACTGAATTTGAGCATTAAAATCCAAGTCTTGATAATCAAACTATTGACATTTCCAAGGTAGACTTTGAATAAAGTAGCTTGATAAAAGTAGGTAAGGTATGATTGTGTTTGGATGATTTAGCTATTGCCCTTAATTTTATTTTGATATGGAAGGATCATTCATGCCTATAAAATCCTAATCAAACCATGTTGTATCCTATTTTCCCTTTTAACCACTTCATGCCTTTAGAATTATGAATTAGGTCTATGACTGTCTAGGAGAGAACTCTTGTTTAACATACTAGATGTAGGTGATTTGGAGCTTGGTTTATGATTTTTGGACCCAATACAATATCCTATGGTTTTATAAATTCATATAAGTAATCCTCCATCAATTTTCCTAGGCTTAAGTCCAATTCTTTGTTCCAATGTACCTCTTGTTCTCAAGACCAGGTCACTCGATACTTTGAAAGAATATAACACCTCCATTTGCTATAACATCACTTCAAGTGGTTTAGGATGCTATCCTCTATCCAATTGGTGCTTAAAAATATTTGTTGCTTAGTAGGAGTGTGATAGTCTATGGGATATGTCTTGGTGTATCACCTCTTTAGTGTAGTTTCCTTTTCATGCAAACTCCTAACCCTTTTCCCATAAACAAACATTAGATTAGGTGATAATCACTTAGAGATGAGCCTAGGGAGCTATCCCTTTCAATCCTAGAGATTCATCTCTCTTATAAGTTCACCCACAACTTGAGATATGATTCCATGTTGCATCAAATTATAGGAATCTCATAGAGTATCATAAGATGGACAATTTGAAGACAATAAAACCCAGAGTGCCCCACAGATGGAGAAGCATATAATTCATAGAATACAACCTATTGAAGATATATGCTCTAAGGAAGCACTAGACAACTCTTATGTCATAAAAAATCACCATCCCAAGAATAATGTGATACAACATATGGGTTAGTGTCCAACTATTGAATGATTTGAGATAATGAGGAGTCACTGACATACCCATGATGTACAATGTCCAGGAAATTTGGAGTAAACATGGAAATAGCTAAAAGGGAAGCTTGGTCTACAAATATGTGAGATAGAGTATCATGAAAAATATTATCCTTACCCTTTCTTGTAAGTGATCTCATAGTCATAACCCATGAGTTTGCTAACCTATTTATGTTGTGATGGGGTGAAAACTATTTTAGACTTTGGAGATCAGTTTTGATGCAAAAATTATTCCCCAGTAAGTATGGTCACCACTTCTATACTAAATGTAAAATTTCCATCATTTACTTATCATAAGTAAAGTATACTATATTCTTTCCATAAAGGGCTTTACTAGTGAATGCAATAGGGCATCCTTCTTGGAGTAGAACAATACCAAGTCCATTACCACAAGCATTGTTCTTGATAGTGAAGGTCTTGGCAAAATATGGCATAGCTAGAATAGGTGTAGTACACATAACTTATTTTAATTCTTCAAATGCACACTCATCAGCTTGTGTCTATGTAAAAACATTCTTTTTCAAAATAGCTATTATTAGAGCTACAATATTCCCATAATCCTTGACAAACTTATGATAGTATCTAGTCAACCCTAAAAAACCACAAAGGCTCATGATTATCTAAGGATGAGGCCAATTTGTCATAGAATTTTTTTTTTGGATCCACTTGAACCCCTTAGACCGAAACAATATGCCTAAGATACTCCATTTCATCCTGGCCAAAATCACATTTGGACTATTTTGCACAAAGATGATGACTAGAGAGAAGTTGTAGTGCAAGCTCCAAATGTTAGAGATGTTCAAATAAAAAAGAAGACCAAAATGAATTTTCATAGGTATATTTTATTAATTAATGCCTGGAATGTTGAAGGATCATTAGTGAGGGAAAAAGGCATGACCAAAAATTCATTTTGGCCATCATGCATGTAAAAAGATGTCTTAGGGATATCATCCTCATGAAGTCAGATCTGGTGATATCTAGGTCAGAGATCCAACTTGAAAAAAAATGAGCACTGTGAAGCTCATTAATAATAGGGATCAATAACTTATCCTTGATTTTGATTTGATTAAGTGATTGAAATTCAATGCAAAGTCACCATGACCCATCTTTTTTCTAGACAAGGAAAACTAGGGAAGAATATGCTCTGGTAGGGGGGCAAATAATGTCTTGCTTTAGTAAGTCTCAAATGAGCATCTCAATCTCAATTTTTTTCTAAAATGGGTAGTGGTATAACTTGATGTTGTGAGGAATTATTCTAGGAAAGAGATGAATCAAGTGGTCCTCTAGTCCTAAAAGTGGCAATCTCACTAGTTTGATAAAAACACATACATCTATACAAAATAGTTTGTTGATCATAAGAAGTAGCAAAGACTGTTAATGGTTGCATTTGAATGAAATAGAGCTGGGTAAAGAAACCATGTGAATTATTCCTAAGAATATTTTCCATGTGATATAAATTTATGATGCTGAGAGACCCCAATTATAAGCCTTTTAATGTGTGTTTTTTCCCATTGTCTAAAATTGCATCCAAAGTTCATCAAAATACCATAAGATGGGTCCAAGTGTGCATAACCATTGGGCTCCCAAAATAATATCACATCTACCTAAGGTCAATACAAACATGTTGGAGTGAAATTTATAATATCCAATAGAGATACACACATTTTTACACTTCCCTTTATAAGGCAATGTACCCCCATTGGTAATCATGACCTCAAAGTTAGAGAAAAAATGGAAAAAATAATAAACGTATTTGGCGATCTAAGGGTCAATAAAGTTATGAGTGATACCAAAATCAATTAGTATTATGAGAGGGATTTTCTTGAAGTAAAAATTGAACTACATGGTTTGTGGGGTGGTGACAACTAATAAGGCATGGAGAGAGATCTCTAGTTGGTCTTCTTGAGAAATAGGTTCCATAATTGGCTGAGCTTCTTTTGGATCATTTGTTGTATCCTGAGCATCTTCCCAAACTTCTATTTTGGGTAAAGATTCGACATCCAATAGGTAAAGATTTTTCTTGACACATCGATGTCCCCAAATGAATTTGTCATCATAATTATAACATAGTCCTTTTTCTCTACATCACATCTCTACTTCAGTCAAATGTTTGATAGGAGTGGTTCTAGGGGTTGGCATTATTTGAGATCATTATGGAGTTATATTTTTGAATGGAGAAAAATTAGATTTGAATCACTGTTGAGTTGTGATCTTATCCTCTGCCAACTTAGCCAACCCTAGGGCTTCCATCATCATGTTAGGCTAGAACATTTTAACCTTAGATCAAATTGCATCCTTTAGTCCACTGATAAAGTAAATCCTAAAGAATTCATCAAACAATCCCTCTATGTGATTAGTCATGTTTTCAAATTCTATTTGATATTCTCTCATGGTTCTTATTTAGCAAAGTTTAGTGAGTGCTCCAGTGAAGTCATCAACAACACTAGGGCCAAACTGTTGCAAACTAAGGGTACAAAAATTGGTCCATATAGGCTCATCATGAGCCTTGATATACCAACGATACTATTGAAGGGATTTATGTTTCAAGTAAAAGGATGCAAGTGGGACTTTGTTGGCATCAAAATTATAATGTAGACTAAAATATTATTCTACCTGATAGATCCATCTAGTTGGATTGACACAATTGAATTGAGGAAAATAAAGCTTTGTCCCCCAAAACTTATTAGAAAAAGAAAACCCAATGTCTAAAGAGGACTCTAGATGCCATCTGTTGTTCAAGGTGGTATATTGAATATTGAGGCCAAGAATTTTTTCATCAAGATCTTTGATTTGGGTCTTGAGGGCAACAATTTCATCCTCCATGTTTTTTGCTCTTGTTTGGGTTACTACCATGGCTAGAATAAGAGGATTTTTTTTGAAATGGGTAGGAAAACTAGAGTTAAGACATGTTTAGTAAGGAAATTTTTTAATTTGGGAAAAATTGGAAGGGGTAAATGTACTTTTACTAATTGTTTTGCATAGTGGGAGTATGATTGATGAAGGCATGGGCAGTTTCAAAAGTGAAAATAAAAAAACTAGAAAATTTGTTAAAAAGGGACAAAAGAGAAAAAAAAAGGGAGATAAACACTATGGAAAATTTTTGACGTAAATGGACAAAAATAGAAGTTATGGCAAAACCCAAAAAAGGGAAATTTGAGATTTACAAGAATTAGGAGTGGAATCGGGATATGGGACCTTAAGGAAGAAAATGTGGATAATGAAATTTTAGATGTTCAGATAAAGTTTGAGTATCAATGGGAATATAGATGGAGAGATATGGAAAAAAATAAAAAAATTTACTCTTTAAACTGATATGACATCTTATGATAATATACTGATAATATGCATAGATCTGATATGGCAGTTTTCTAATACTTTATTGGTAATATGTTGAAACTAGTATAACAAGTCTTCTGATACTCTACTGGTAATATACAAAGATTTGATATAGAATTTTTTGATACTCTATTGGTAATATACTGAAACTAATATGGCAAGTTTGTTGATAGTCTGTTGGTATTATGCAAAGATCTGATAAGGTAAGTTTTCTAATACTCCATTGGTAATATTTTGAAACTAATAGAAATGGGCCCCAAGTTTCCACATTTTGTTAGGTATGTGGAGCTAAAAGCTTCACCAAGGAGCATAGACAAACAAGTTCGGGTCTACACAGACGCCGGCGTCGGTCAGGAGCGACCGACGTCGGTCAGTTGCAGTTCAGAGGCGCCGACGTCGGCAGTATGGTCGGCCGGCGACGGTCACAGGCGAACAGACAGGAACCGACGTCGGTTACCTGCGTGTCCAGAGAGCTATTTTCGAGGACAGAAGCGAGTGTTTGCATGATGAGTTTGAGTTGTAGACTCATGCTCGCGTCTCTATTGTTAGCAACGTTATTTTTAGAGCCCTTGTTGAAGAGGCTTAACTGTTTGTTGTAAGAGCATGCTCAAGTCTCCTATTTCTATATGTAGGAGAGATCTTCTAAGCTATTGGAAGATGATGAAATGTATGAGAGTGTAATTGAGTACGAAGTAGAACATTGTGAATGTTTGAAGGACTGTACTTTAGAGAGAACTCTTAAGGAATAGAGATCTAGTGAGAGATCTTGTGTGCATCTGAGAGAGGTGTGGAAGAACAAAGTTCTTCATTTGTATTCCTATTGTAAAGAGTTTTTAATACAAGTTTTCAGGGTGTTTTCTTGTATATCTTGTTCTGTGCTATTTATCATTTCAGTTACTTATCTATCTGATTTATTTCCGCATTGATTGCTTTCATAAGTGTAATCCATTGTTGGTTGATCCCCAACAAGTGGTATCAGAGCTCAGGTTCACTAACAGGTGGTTCAGATCTGTGTAGTGTGTTTGGATTACAGGTTGCTCACAGGGATTTCTGTTTGAGTGGGAGAAGCAATGGCAGAGGAAAGTAAGTTGAGAATGGAAAAGTTTAATGGCAAGAACTATCAGCACTGGAGAATGCAGATAGAGGACTATCTGTATCAGAAGGATCTTTACTTACCGTTAGGTGGGATAGCAAAGAAGCCCAAGGACATGGAGGATGAAGAATGGGAAGTTCTTGACAGAAAGGCTCTTGGTTCTATAAGACTGAGTCTGGCCTCCACTGTGATATCCAATTTGTCACAGGCAAAAACTACGGTAGAGTTAATGACCACGTTAGCTAATTTGTATGAAAAACCCTCCGCTTCAAATAAGGTATATTTAATGAAGCAGTTGTTTAATTTGCATATGCAAGAAGGTGGATCTGTTTCTAATCACCTGAATGATTTCCATGGTATTGTTAATCAGTTAAGTTCTGTTAATATTTCATTTGAAGATGAAATAAAGGCTCTTTTAATTTTATGTTCTTTGCCTGAAAGCTGGCATGGCTTGGTAATGGTAGTTTCTAATACTGCTTCTGCTTCGAATATTTTAAAAGTAGAGGATGTGGTTAGTGTTATTTTGAATGAGGAAATACGCAGGAAAAGCACAGAAGAGGCTTCTGGGACATCCGGGAACGCTTTAAATTTCGAGAGCAGAGGAAGGCAAAAAGAAAGGAGCAAGAGGAGATCAAGATCTAAGTCTAAGGGAAGAGGCAGATCCAAATCCAGAAATGGCAGAAGGCCACAATGTTGGAACTGTGGAAAGTTGGGGCACATAAGCAGAGATTGCTGGTCAAAGCCTAAGGAGGACAATCAGCACGAAGGAAAGGAAGAGACAAAGGTTGCAGGTATTGCACAGGATGCTCTCATTTTCTCTTTGCATAATAACATAGAATCTTGGGTATTAGATTCTGGTGCGTCTTTCCATGCTACCCCTAACAGAGAATATTTCAGTGACTATGTCCATGGAGATTTTGGAATAGTATACTTGGGGGATGATGAGCCTTGCAAGATTATTGGCAAAGGTAAAGTGCAGCTAAAGATGCAGAATGGCAACACATGGGTGTTGAGGGATGTGATGCATGTTCCTAGTTTAAAGAGAAATCTGATTTCTGCAGGTAAGCTTGGTGATGAGGGTTGTACAGTAACTCTCACAACAGATTCTTGGAAAGTGACCAAGGGTGCACTTGTTATGGCCAGAGGTAAGAGAGAAGGTACTCTCTATTTGTGTAATTGTATTACTAACAAATCTCCTTCAGTTTTATCTACTTCAGATGTGGATGCTAAATTGTGGCACTCAAGGCTTGGCCACATGAGTGAGAAGGGGATGTCTATCCTTAAGTCTAAAGGTATGCTTTCAGATTTGAAAAGTATGGATCTAGAATTTTGTGAGCATTTTGTGTTTGGAAAACAGAAAAGGGTTAGTTTTCTAAAGACTGGATCTACTAAGAAAAGGCAAAAGTTGCAGCTTGTTCACACAGACGTGTGGGGACCGGCTCACGTAGCCTCTATTGGCGGATCACAGTAATATGTTACATTCATAGATGACGCCACAAGAAAGGTATGGATCTACTGTATTAAAAAGAAATCTGATGTTTTTGAGACCTTTAAGATATGGAAAGCCATGGTTGAGAATGAAACAGGCAAAAGATTAAAATGCTTGAGATCCGATAATGGTGGTGAGTTCTGCAGTCTTAAGTTCAAATTGTATTGTTACATGAATGGGATCCATAGGCAAAGGACGGTTCCAAGGACACCTCAGCAGAATGGTATTGCTGAAAGGATGAACAGGACTATTATGGAGCGTGCTAGATGTATGAGATTGCATGCAGGGTTGCCCTTAGAGTTTTGGGCAGAAGCAGTTGACACCGCAGTGTACTTGATCAATAGAGGACCCTCTACAGCTCTGGATGGTGGAATTCCAGAAGAGGCATGGACAGGTAAAAAGGTTGATCTTTCATATCTCAAAGTTTTTGGTTGTGAAGCCTTTGTGCACATAGATAAGGAAAATAGAAAGAAGCTAGATGCTAAGTCTATGAGGTGCACGTTTATAAGCTATGGCTCAGATGATTTTGGTTTCAGATTTTGGAATCTAGGAACTAACAAGGTAATCAGGAGCCGTGATGTTGTTTTCAATGAAAGGGTGATGTACAGTGATCAGACAAGGAAGCTAGATCAAGTTGGGCAGAGCAATAATGAGTTGGACGAAGTTATGGTCCAAAATGAGCTCGCGGGAAAAAGAAATAATCACTTACAGGAAAACACAGAGACCGACGTCGGCAGGTTTGGCACCGGCGTCGGCAGTACACAAACCGATGTCGGTCATACAGAGACCGACGTCGGCAGACCAGGCACCGGCGTTGGCCAGGAGGAACCGGCGTCAGCCAGTAACAGGTCTACAGGTGGCCGAGGTCGGTCACTGTCAGAAAATTTGGATGGACAGATTGTTGAAAACGAGTCCAAGACACCAATCAGGAGGTCTGAAAGGGTAAGTAAGCCTCCAATTAGATACTCTCCTTCTTTATATTATTTATTGCTAACCGATGGTGGAGAACCAGAAAGTTTTGAAGAAGCTTTACAGGTGGAGTCCAGGAGTAAGTGGGAGCATGGCATGATTGAGGAGATGGAGTCCTTAAGAGAGAACCAAACATGGGATTTGGTTGAATTGCCGGCTGGTAAGAGAACACTGAAGAACAGGTGGACTTACAGGTTGAAGGAAGGTGAGGATGGTCAGATGAGATACAAGGCCAGATTGGTTGTAAAAGGGTTTGCACAAAAGCCAGGTATTGACTTTGGCAAAAAATTTTCTCCAGTTGTTAAGATGACTTCTATAAGGGTTGTACTATCTTTGGTTGATTTTGAGGATTTGCATCTCGAGCAACTAGATGTTAAAACAGCATTTCTTCATGGAGATTTAGATGAGGAAATTTACATGGAACAGCCAGAAGGTTTCGAGGTCAAGGGTAAGGAGAAACTAGTGTGCAGGTTAAAGAAAAGCTTGTATGGCCTCAAGCAAGCTCCAAGGCAATGGTACTTGAAATTTGACAGGTTTATGACTGAGCATGGTTTCAGTAGGTGTCAATCAGACCATTGTGTATACTTTAAGAGATTTGATAACAGTAGATACATTATTCTATTGTTGTATGTAGATGACATGCTGGTTGCAGGGTCTCACATGCAGGACATCTCAGAGCTTAAGGAGAAGTTAGCTCAAACGTTTGCCATGAAGGATTTGGGAGCAGCTAAGAAAATCCTTGGCATGAGAATTAAGAGAGACAGAGAAAATCACAGGTTGATATTGTCTCAAGAAGACTATGTGGACAGGGTGTTGAAACGGTTCAACATGCAGGATGCGAAACCGGTAAGCACACCTTTGGCAGGACATTTCAAGTTAAGCAAAGAACAATGTCCCAATTCACATGATGAGGTAGAGTACATGAACAAGGTTCCATATTCTTCCGCAGTAGGAAGTTTGATGTATGCAATGGTGTGTACTAGACCAGATATTGCCCAAGTAGTGGGAGTAGTAAGCAGGTATATGGCCAATCCAGGAAAGGAACATTGGAAAGCAGTACAATGGATCCTTAGATATCTGAGAGGAACCAGCAGCAGACACTTATGCTATGGAGGTTCAGATACGTCTCTACATGGCTATGTAGATTCAGATATGGCAGGGGATTTGGATGGCAGGAGGAGCACCACAGGTTATGTTTTTACTGTAGGTGGGACGGCAGTTAGTTGGATTTCTAAGTTGCAGAAGGTTGTAGCCTTATCAACTACAGAAGCAGAATATATTGCAGCTACAGAAGCTAGCAAGGAAATGATATGGATGACACGGTTCATGGAAGAGCTTGGAAGGGAGCATGGGAGTTGCAGATTGCATAGTGACAGTCAAAGCGCAATCCATTTGGCTAAGAACTCAGCTTTTCATTCTAGAACCAAACACATACAGCTAAGGTACCACTTCATACGGCATGTATTGGAAGATGGTGAGTTGAAGCTGGAGAAGATCCATACAGACGTGAATCCTGCGGATATGCTAACAAAGCCGGTTACTAAGGAGAAGTTGAATCTTCATTCAACTTCTGTTGGTCTTCACGATTGAGTTGAAGATGGAGGAGCTAGAAGATCTTGCTGTACAGGTATTGGTGCAGCTGGTTTATCTCCAAGTGGGAGATTGTTAGGTATGTGGAGCTAAAAGCTTCACCAAGGAGCATAGACAAACAAGTTCGGGTCTACACAGATGCCGGCGTCGGTCAGGAGCGACCGACGTCGGTCAGTTGCAGTTCAGAGGCGCCGACGTCGGCAGTATGGTCGGCCGGCGACGGTCACAGGCGAACAGACAGGAACCGACGTCGGTTACCTGCGTGTCCAGAGAGCTATTTCCGAGGACAGAAGCGAGTGTTTGCATGATGAGTTTGAGTTGTAGACTCATGCTCGCGTCTCTATTGTTAGCAACGTTATTTTTAGAGCCCTTGTTGAAGAGGCTTAACTGTTTGTTGTAAGAGCATGCTCAAGTCTCCTATTTCTATATGTAGGAGAGATCTTCTAAGCTATTGGAAGATGATGAAATGTATGAGAGTGTAATTGAGTACGAAGTAGAACATTGTGAATGTTTGAAGGACTGTACTTTAGAGAGAACTCTTAAGGAATAGAGATCTAGTGAGAGATCTTGTGTGCATCTGAGAGAGGTGTGGAAGAACAAAGTTCTTCATTTGTATTCCTATTGTAAAGAGTTTTTAATACAAGTTTTCAGGGTGTTTTCTTGTATATCTTGTTCTGTGCTATTTATCATTTCAGTTACTTATCTATCTGATTTATTTCCGCATTGATTGCTTTCATAAGTGTAATCCATTGTTGGTTGATCCCCAACACATTTGCCTAAGATTTTAAAGATATCTCTCTAGCCACCAATGTTTTTAGAGTGAGTACCACTCTCTAAAAAAAATTGGCCACAAGTTTACCCCTAAATGATAGCTCTTAGTTTTCCTCATAGGTGGGAACTAATCAATCAGGATGGGGTCATTACCCTTTTTGCTGGTAGGTCCTCTCAATGGACCATCTACTTTGGGGTTACTATGGTACTCACAATGATTTTTATGGCTTACACCCAAACACTTCCCATAATTATGCAGACAAGTATTTACCCTAATCTGAAAAATATTATTGTGATACAAAAAATATTTAAATGAATTATGTAGTAGAACAGAAAAACACCTCTGAGAGAAAAAAATGGCCCTAAAAAGCACTTTGATACCAGATGAAAGGATCCTCCTGTAACAAATTAATGAAAATGCATAAAATAATAGATTTATTTAATGCAAATGCATGAAATAATAGATTTATATAATTAGCAGAAACACCAAAGGGATTATATTGATTATAGGCCACTTTGAGGGGGCAAGCTTCTTTGATCAAGCTCAATACAATAATTTTTTGTATGACTTCATTGTCCTAAACACTTATATAGTAGGTCTAATATAAGTAACTACTACTTCCCATGAATGTGCGATAAAACAAAATTCTCATGGGATGACTTACAAATCATATGCATCCATAACATCTAATATACTAATAAAGTAAAGTGAAGGGGTAACATGGGTCTCTAACACTCCCCTTTGAAATAACATTATCCTCAATGTTTAAGAAATATTGAATGTTGTTGCATGAATGATTCATCCTCCCATGTAGCATCTTCAGAACGCAAATTATTCCATTTGATTAGATACTCTATAATTAGTCTGGACCATAGCTACCTAGTGCATGTTTAAAGGACCACTTCAAGATCTCAAATAACCCTCTCTTCCTCATCTAATTATGGTAAATCTATTTGAGAGGTAACTTTATGTCTAATGTCCTTCTTAAGGAAAGATACATGAAATATTAGATGAATGTGAGTGGATGGAGGAAATTCCAACTTGTAGGCTACACTACCAATTTTTTGAAAAACATGATAAGGGCCATAATACTTAGGAAATAGATTGTTATCTAGAATAAAGACCCAATCATCAAATTTAAAATGCCTTTCACTCTTGTGTTGATTCAACTATTACTTCATGTGATTCTAGGCCAAAGCTAAATTTTCACGCAAACTAGCAAGGACTTCCTGTTGATGTTGAAGGTGTTCCTCTACTACATGCACCTTTAGGTGGGCCTTCAAGGGTGAAGTGAGGGATGAAGGATGGTATCCATAAAATTACATAAAAGGAGACATTTTTTATGAACTATAAACTGAAGTATTATACCACCATTCAACCAAGGGAATCCATTGAACCCATTTATCCTATTTATTTGACACAAAGTAATGAAGGTACCCTTCCAGACACTTATTGAGTACCTCAATTTGTCTATCAAAATAAGGATGATAGGATGATTTATGATCCAATTTGGTTCCCAAACATGCAAATAATTCTATAAAAAATTACTAATGAATATATGATCTCAATCACTGACAATAATCTTAGGAGTACCATGCAATTTTTAAACTATATTGAGATAGGCAGAAACTATTATACCAGACACCAATGATTGAGATAAATAACAAAAATGAGCATAATTTATGAGTATATCCACAATAACCATGATAATATTTCTAACTTTATATCATGGTAACCTAGTAATGAAATCCATATATACCTCTTCCCATCATTGACTAGGGATAGATAAGGGTTATAAAAGACCCATGGTTTTAATGGTTTCATTTTTATTTTATTGATAGGCCATACAATCAGCCATATATTTATATACATCCCCCTTGATTCCTTTCCAAAATAAATCCTTCTTGACTCTATAATAGGTTTTCAAAAAACTTGAGTGACTACTAAGTGAAGATGCATGAAGTTCTTGAAGGATTTTCTATTTGAGGATAAAATTTTGACATAGATATAATCTATCTTTGTACCATAATGTATTTCCCTTACATGCTAAATTTTTAATCCCATATGAACCCTATTACATATTTTGAATGAATGCATGGGTGGTATTTTCATTCTTCCATTTTGACTTTACCTTCTTATACCAGTTAGCCTTCCAAATGGTCATGGCACATAACAATGCCTCAACTAGTTTATCATGCCTGGATAGTGCATCAACCACCACTTTTTATTTTTCTTTCTTTTAGATTATTTAAAAATAAAAACCTATTATTTTCATCACCCATTTTTTTGTTCTTTAGAGGACAACCATTGTTACAAAAAATATTTAAGTCTATCATGACTAGTATTTACTTGAAATTGATGAGCCAATAGATAAGGTCTTCATTGTTTGACTGCATGTATAATAACCATCATCTCTTTCTCATGAATGGCTTTGATATTATTTTTACCCTTCAATTGATTAATTTAAAATGCAATGGGCCTACCCTCTTGTATGTGTAATTCACCCATACCATAACCAGATGTATCAAATTCAACCACAAAAGTTTTAGAAAAATCTTGAGTAGTTAATACTAGGGTTGTCCACAAAGCCATTTTCAGCTATTCAAATGCCTTGGTAGCTATATCAGTCCAATATAAGGAGTATTTATTTAGAAAATAAATTATGGTGTTGTAATACTACCATAGTGCTTGACAAACTTATGATAGTAACTAGTTAGCCCTAGAAATCCCTTTAATTACTTAAGTATCTTGGGAATTTGTCATTTCATGATGGCTTAGATTTTTTAGGATCAAATTACTCCCTCATGTGATACACTATGACCCAAATATTCCACTTCTTGGACTCTAAAAGCACATTTGGATGGTTTAGCATACAATTGATGTTTTTGGTATTGATAAGCTACAAAAAGGGTGCAAATCCCTATTACAAAATGCCCCAATGGTATAAAAATAGGTCGATAGCCATAAATAGTGGAACAACAGAAAAAAACCAACAAACTAATAGAAGAGCATAAAAATACCAAAACCTAAATACAACATAAAATAGAAAGACTAGTTAAGCAGAGCTTTCCAATCTTCCTTGAGGAAACTTAGGAGTTCCTCCTTGTTGGTAGCCTTACCTTCTTTGTCCATATCCTCATCTAGAATAATCTAAAACATAGATAGAGAAGTAACAACTCGGTAGATTAATTTCACATGCAAGGTGGTCAATAATTTGATATTATTCTCAAGAAATCATAACCCATTCTTTAGCTCCTCCAAATAATTTTTAATTTGAATATAATTTTCACAAATTTTATCATAGATAGATTCTTTCTCAAGAGTATCTATGGACTTAGTATCCTCCTTATTAGAGTCATAAAAGGAATTATTTAACTCCTTAAATTAGCCAGTACCCTCCTTTTACCCACATTGGTTAGGAGTGGGTTTGACCTTTATGATCTCCACTTCATCCTCTAGATCAGAGGCCAAGGAATAGTCAATAATTTTCAACATTACGGTTTTACTACCTACCAATCTGCTATATCTCCTAATGCTTAGCCTCTTAATAGTGCTCCCTTAGACCTCATTGCCAATATATTTATCAACATTCTCCTCCCCTTGTTCTTAGTGCTTAGAAGCTCCTTGTCCATAGCCAATTTTACTTGCTTCTCATCACCAGTAATGTTCTTAGATTTTTTATTATGCAACTTTTTAGGCATAGATTATTCCTAAGTGTCTCCTTTCCTCTTCTTATCACTCAATATTGAAGGGTTTTTCTTTAGTTCACACAACCCCTCAACTGCCACTTTTTAAAATTGGTTAGGGGACCCAGTCACAACATCCTCATGAGTCAAAAAAGTGGATCCCCATAGGAGAGAAGACATGAACCCTTTCTTTATGTGGGGATATGAAATTGGGGTAATACTGACCAGGTCCTTGGGCTTATGGGAAGATCTAAAGGGTCCCAAGAAATATTTTGCAATAGGGCTTGAGGCCTTATTTTTAAAAGGGCTACCAAACTTGACACTCAAATAAATGTTATCATTTGAATCACTATCATGGGCCTCATCAAGGAATATTTCGCAATAGGGCTTGAGGCCTTATTTTTAAAAGGCCTACCAAACTTGACACTCGAAGAAATGTTATCATCTGAATCACTATCATGGGCAAAGAACCTGGTGGAAATGAGAGAGACAAAAAATTAGGCCTTGGTGGAATGGGATGGTAATGACAATAGGGTTACTTTCATGTGCATTCTTAAATTTTTTAACAAAGGACTCAAGAGATGACAAAAGGTAGAAAGTAAAATTAACAAGCACCTTGTGATGAAAATGTTTTAATAGAGAAAATTGATAATGATAGTAACACTTAAATCTACCCTTCAAGGTAATATATATCATAATAATAAAATAGACCTTGTCCCAAGGGTTGTTAAGGCTCTCCTTATCAAAGCCGCCTTGCCATCGTATCAATGACTTACCTTCTTTGAAGAATATTTTCATGCCTTCAAAGTCCTAGACTTTAGTTTATTTCCTTAATATTTTGCCCTCACATCATAAACCCATAGCCTTTGTAATAGTATCTTCACTAACTTTGAATTCAATTCCACCAACACGGACTTTGTGATCCACATCCCAAGATATAACAAATTGGGCTGAAATATTTTCATCAAAGCCATTGAGACATTTTGGGAGTGGTGAAATGCCTCCCTCATAGAAAATGCTCCAAACCATGGTGTCTACTTTAGAATTAGCATAAGATAAAGGCTCATTTTGGACCTTATCTCCACCCATGGTTAAGATCTTCCAGATATTGAGGAGAGGATTGCTCAAATCAAATTTTAGAACCCAAAGATAACATGATTTGATGTAGAAAAGTATATAAAAAATGGTGTGGCTATCATCATTTAACCAAAATTTATGACCACTCAAACACCTGAGCTCATCCTAAAAATCATTCAAGTTAATCAATTAATAATTATGAGTGTGGTGAAGCTTGTGTGGGCTATCAGTTGGAGAATGCACTAATGAGAATTGGAGCCACCTCATGTGACATCCAAGTAAATGTCTCAAGCTTTCACTAATATGACTTTTATTGATGTGTTACTTCTTGTCTATTAAAGTTTACTCATGCATCATCTTCCCCATATTGATGACCACACCTATTCACTCCTCTAGGTGGTAAATGTCTATCATGGAACCCCCAATTAGAAAATATATAAAAATATATTCTAAACAATATTGTTTTATATAGGTGATTGAGTTGAATGGGGTTGTGCCTCTGATTGGAGTCAATCTCTAACATTGGTAGGTAGATTTATTACATTCCTCAAACACTTTAGAGGGAAAATATTGAATCCCAAATTGGCCATTGCATCCTCCACTTGGTTTCCCTCTCTGTAGATATGCTTAACCTCAAATCCCTCAAAACCAATAAGGAGTTTCTTTATGTCCTATATAATGTCATCAATCTTTCAACCCACCTTAGCTTTCTCTTTAACAACATCAATGATATGTTTGGAATCACCTTCGATTAAGATGTTTTTAATTTTAATGGTAAGACCCACCTTGGGCCCCCAAAGGAGGGCTATAGCTTCAACAACATTATTAGAGTTTTCTCCCATTCCACCAGCATAGGTCATAATAAGCTCTCCCTTATTAGATCTCAATACACCACCCCCACTAGCCTGACCTAGCTTACTTTTGGTAGCCCCATCAAAATTGAGCTTCATCCATATAATATAATCGGGATCCCATTTAGTAGAAGCATGAGCAATCCTAATAGAGTTATCAGTTTTATAAATATGAGTCAGAATGCTCCATCAATTGATGATGCTTTCTTCCATCTTATTAGGAGGAAATTGTGGATCTTTTAAAGTGTCACAAGAGATATTTTCCTACATTAGTTTATGAAACCTATAAAAGACCTCTTTGGGATATTTAGATTTATCTCTAAATAACCATTATTACACTCTATATTTCTCAGGTTAAGATGGAGGAATTTTGAGCCCATATCTCTTTACATAAAGGGTGGACAAAGGGGGAAAACTAGCTTCTAATGACATTCGATAGGTCATGATTCATGCTCTAGAAGACTCCCAAGTTTTACAAAGCAAAGATACACACCTTCCAAGAGAACTCACAATGCAATAAGAGGTGGGAAACTGATTTTTCCTCATTTTACATAGTGCACAATGGCTAGGAATTTGGAAGCCTATGATATGGAGATTATCCTTAGTAAGGATCTTATTATGAGTGGTCAACCACTAGAAATGATTGATTTTGGGAATAAGGTTGTGATTCTAGACCCTTCTCCAAAAGTTTGAATCCTCATTGGACTCAACGAGTATATTATAAACTGATATGACTATAAAAAAACCTATTTTTTCATGTGCCCATAGCAATTTATCCCTTGAGGGGAATATAAGAATTATACAATCTTAAAAAAGGAACTATAATTCCTCAAAAATTACGAGAAGGTCATTCTAGTCTTGATAGTAGTCTGACAACTATTTTCAGTCACTATTACCAGGTAGAAGATAATCAACAACTAATCTCTCAAAGTGAGAAATGGATCTGTTAGCAAGTCTTTAGAAAGATCATATCTTATAGAGAGGGATTCCCTTTAGCTAGCTATCTTCCCAAAATTTGATGTTTCTACCATCCCCCAGTTTCCACTTAATTCCCTACTATAGTAATGTTTCTCCTTTTATTACATTGTTCCAAATCACTGAACCTCTAGGGATACCAGTGGTGTGAAGGAAACCATTAGGGTTATTATTGGATAGGTACTTTTCTCTTATAACATGAAATTCACCCAATTTTATCCAAGAGGGATTTGTTGGTCAAGTGAATTTTTCTAATTCCTAGTCCTCCTTGCAATTTTGGTTTGTAGACTTTATCCCAACTAACCAAGTCAATTCTCTTTTTCTCTTCTAGCCTAGTCCATAATAAATTTCTCTAAATTCTTTAAAATTTCTCCATAATATATTTAGATTTTTTGAAGAGGGAAAGGAAACAAATAGGAATTCCTTGAAGGGAGGCCTTCAAAATTTGGAACTTTCTAGCTTGACTCAACATCTTTCCTTTCCACCCTGCCAACTTCTTTTGAATTCTTCCAAGGATAAAATTCTAGTATAAGGGGGAACATCTTTAATAGCTAAGGGTAGGTCGAGGTAAGTACCTAGGATCTCACCTCTTGAACAACCAAGTATCCCCATGATTTTTTGTTTAAGGTCTAAATAGGTGTTGAAAAAGTAGACCAGGCTCTTATCATAGTTGATACATTGGCCAAAAGCATCATCATAATCCTTGAGAACTTTCATCCATTTCCTAGCTTCCACCATCGAGGAAAGTCTAAAGAGGATAGTGTCATCAAGAAATTGTTGGATGGTAGTAGGATCCATTGTTCAAGAAGTTTTAATACCTTTGATTTCCTAACATACAAATGATGTTGCTCGAGAACTGAGAGTACCTATTTCACATGTTGTAAGTGGTCTTCCCTATTTTGGTTATAAATAAGGATGTCATAAAAAAACACAAGTACAAACTTTCTCAAAAATGGCCTAAAAACCATATTCATCAAACTCTAAAAGGTGGATAATGCATTGATGAGACCAAAAGGATGAACAAAAATTCCTAATGACCTTCATGAGTATAAAAAGCTATTTTAGGAATGTCATCTTTATGGATCTGGATTTGATGATACATAGAGTGAAGATATAATTTGGTAAAATAAATAGCACCATGTAATTCATCTAACAAATCATCAATTTTAGAAATAAGAAACTTATCTTTGATAATGAACTTGTTGAGATCTCTATAATATAGGCACATCCTCCAAGTTTCATCCTTATTTTTCACCATGAATACTAGAAAATAATACTCAATTTAGCTATGGTGAATGGTTCCTACATCCAAAAATTCTAGTACCATTTTTCAAAATCCTCTCTTTTGGGCATAAAGATATTTGTATGGTCTAATGTTGTGTGGCTTACTTCTAGGAATGAGTCTGATGGTATGATCATGGGTATGGCTATGAGGAATACCTTTTATCATGGGTCTAAAAAAAACTAAATGTTCATCCAATATTTTTTGTAAATTAGGATGGGTAGACTCCTAATTTTTTTAACATAAATGAAAAACAAACATGACATAAATCCTTCATCACCTTTCTTTAGCATCTTGGTCATCTTATATAAGTTAACCACTTATGGATATTTAAATATTAATCCCCATAGCTCTATTATCTTACCTTTAGAATAAAAATGCATGAATAATTCTTGGAAATTCATCTCAATAACACCCATTTTGGTGAGCCATTGTACTATCCAAAAAAATTTAGTCCTTCCCATAAGAATAAAAAACATAGGAGAATCTAGAAAATATTCCCCCATTAATAACTTAATATTATGGCATTTTCCAAAACAATTAACTATACCACCATCTACAATCATGACTTAAAATTCAAGGTCTGGGTAGATGAAATAATTCAAATGAACAACCAACTTACTATTGTTGAAATTGTGTGTACTACCTGAGTCAATCAATACCATGACCTTATATTTCTTAATGAAACCCACCACCTTAATAGTCTGAGTAGAAATGCCTACAAGGGCATGTAAAGAAATAATAGGTTGAGAATATATAGCTTCATCCTTAGGTCCTTCAAAACCCTCATAAGATGCCTCCTCATCTTCTTCATCCTCGTCAGCCCCTTTAATGTAAAACAACTTATTTTCATCATAGAGATGACCTTTTCTCCATTTGATGACTCAACCATAACACAACACTTTCGCACACTTCTCCTTAATTTGTTATGATGTTAATCTAGTAGGTTGAGGCACTGATGGAGTTAGTAAGGTGCATTCTCAGCTAGTAGTGAAAGGATGATGTTTGCTCATCTTTTTTTCTTTTTCTATACATGCCCTTGGTATAGCTCAGATACAGTTGTGGGGTTAAACATATGAACCTCTAATTTAATACTATCTTTTAGTCCACCCAAAAAAAGGTAAGAGTTTCCTTAGTGATGTCCTCCACATGTAAACATAGATTCTAAAACTTATGAATATAATCCTTCACTATTCCTATTTGTCTCAATTTGGCTAACTGGTTAAAGTAGTTTTCAAAAACATTATCCTAATAGTGAAACATAAGTTCATTAGAGAATACTGACCATGTAATAGGAGCACTAATCTTCTTATTTTGAGCACAAAACTAATGATACCAAATGAATGGCTCAATTTCTAGATACATAGATGCCACAACCATCTTCTAAAAGATAGGAGTTTGGTTCAGATCAAATAGATTTTCAATTTGAGTGATCCAAGTGAGTGGATCCTTACCATCAAACTTGCACAAGTCCATTTTTAGAAATGTCAATTTCACCCTTGTATTAGTGGTTTTCATGTTGAGAGGAGGAACAAAAGTAACAAACAAATGTTTTTTGAGTGAGAAAATGAGATCAAAAGGTAGCCATTTGTGCCATGATTTATTACAACTGAATATTTACACCATTAAGCTCCCCTTGTATTACCCACATTTGATTTTGGACTTGCACATCCTTTTGCATTAGGCCATGTATATTTAAATAAATTTTAAGAATCATATCAAAGTTTTTAGACTCAATGTCATCCTCTAAAGGATTTTTATGGGTATCTTTCCCTTTCCCCTATCCATAAGTGTTAGGAACAACCATAAGAAGGCTTGATGGTGAACCTTATTTTACCCTATTGACCCAACTTTGACCATGATTTAATTAAATATGTCTTCCTAAAATTATAGATATCAAATAATAGACCCAAACTATTTTTTATCCAATATTTTTAAAAATGTAAATAAATTTGAAAATTTCTATAAATTGCTAGCTATGGAGCAAATTTATTGAAAACCCTAAAATTAGGATAAATTTTTAAGCATAGATCTAAATGAGATGAAATTTTATTATAATCTTAATTGAATTATTTCTTAACTCCTGTGAAAACATTGTAGATAAATTATTAACCTTTTGTGAGATATATCCAAATTTCAAGATCTAGGATTTTTGACCTGATTATGGCCTAGATCGATGCTTTGATACCACTTGTAATGATATTAATTCACCAAATAAGTATAATAAAAAAATATATGACAATGATATGTAAATATAGCAAAAAATATGAATAATAGATAAGCCACTTTGAGGGGGCAACCTCCCAAATGATTGCAATAAGAAATGAATACTCAAATATGATGATGAACAACTAACCCTACCTCTTATATATAGTCTACAAAGGCCATGGAAAACCCATAAGATGACCTAATAAGAATATGAATGCATAGATAAATTCAAAATAATATTCAAAAGGGTTATGTAAGCCACAAGTTAGCTACACATATCCCTAGACATGTCAATGGTTAAGGGCATAATAAATAGTATCCCACTTCTTACTACTATAACTTATACCATACAAATTGGTTGAGAAAGAGATAGCCTATCAAATTTATAAAAATGTGGATAAAATTTTGAGGAAGTCTATATTGGCCAAATATGTAAAGACACCTCTCAACATTAGAAGATAGCAATCCCAAAATTGGGAGTAATTGGGAAACAAATTAATGCATAAGGGATCATTCAAGTTTGGACTAACTGAATACAAGTATTGGGATCTCAAGAAGTTAATAAGTAAACACATTGATAAGTTACATATACAATTCAAGAAAGAGTATGGCCATCAAGATTATGAGCATGATTTAATCTTTCTCAATATTCAATATGATTCTGACGTCTATTCAAGGATGAGAAAAGCTCAGATGTCTATGAGGATTACTCAAATGATCTAATATTATTCATATATAACAATAGAAGATGTATTTAGGATTAAAGAGGAAGAAAAATAATCTCAAAAATTTGGGCCATCTAAAATAGAGGAAGAAATAGATGAGTAGTTGAGGGTAAGGGTTCTTAAAAGTTTCCCAAAGACAAAGGAGGTGGACCAACCAACTATATATAGAGGGGACCCCATAAAGATATCAATTACATTAACTCTACAAGTTAAAACAACATTTACACCTCAAGATATAGTGTTTAGTCATCCCCATTTTCCTCCAACACATGTTACAACCACCCATTTTTTAAAAACTTATATAAGAAGGACCCTGCCTACTTCTTTGTAAACTCTTGATATCACACAACAAGAGGAGGTAGAGGAGCCTTAAGATGAAAAAAATATTTAGGGGTAAGATATGGAGGGAAAAAAGTGGGATAAATGGCATAGGGTATCTCTCATAATAATATATCATATAAATTATATTATTATATTATGTGATATATTATGTTATGCACTTAACTTATGACATGTCTAGGGATATGTGTGGCTAAATTGTGGTTTAAATAACTCTTATAATATATTTTCACATTTCTCTATGTTCATATTAAGTTTGACCTATAGAATAACCATGGCTAAGTAGAGTAAATATATTATAAATTGATTAGTATTCTATGATCATCTTGTAAATTCTACTCTTACTACATTATTTTGGAGGTTGCCACCTCAAAGTGGACTGGTTATGTTTATCTATAATTTTTCTCTTCTATGAATTATTATAGTGGATCTATTAGTTGTGTTATCATTTTTGTGATATAATATTTTATTATGAGAAATATCTAACTAAGTTCATTATAAATTGTATTAGATCTTGGATTTGGGCAAGTTTATGTGGTAGCATTTTGTTTAGATTTGGTGTTGTGTCTCATACAAACTTATGGATAAAATAAACTTAACTTTAGATTTGAGAACAATTTAATTTTTACATCATTGTAGTATTGTTCAAAGTGTTTTTTTGAAAAAAAATAGTTAAAAAAGTCTAGAATTTTTTCACCTTGTGTAATTTTTAGCAGTCATTAGATTCATCTATGTGAGATGATTATAATGGTATATTATGTTGGTATAATTTTTAAATCCAAAAATTTTCACCCTTATATACATTATTAGTCTTTTAATTTATCTTGGTAAGGCAATCATAATGGTGTCATCTATCAATACACTTTTTTCAGAGTCAAAACCCTCCTAGGGTTTGTGCATGGCTAGTCCTAACACTTACATATGTGGGAAATGGAAATAAACTCATTAAAATTCTCACAAGGATGACTTGGATTCTAAAACTTTTGATCCATGTATTTCGTAGGTGGCTTATCAAATTTAGTTATAATTACATGGCATGGGGAAAAAAGATGATCTCAATGTGATTAAAGGGGACATCATGGGGATGAGAGGGGACTTGAATGGCTCGTGGGATAAATGACAATAAATAACTATGATATTGTCCAAATTTATAGCCCATTATTTGAAAAGTAACCCTCCAACATTCTAGTTTGGTTCTTCTCTTCCAAATAACCACACTGCCAATCCTGGTCTAAAACCAATATTGCCAAAAGTGAACATATACAAGTCTGATGGTAATGATAAATTCACATAGATGACTCAAATTTAAAATTTATTTGATCTACATTATAATTCATGTTCAAAAAATGTGGTCATGGCCTATATGTATTTGAAACCTGAGTAGTTAATTTGGTATATAAGGTTGTGTGCTCACAAGAAAAAGAAGGATCTCCATATTTCCTAGTTTGTATTTTTTAAGGAGCTGTAGCACCACTATTGCAACATTATCTCACAAAACCACTTAATTCAACTAGCTAATTTTTTTTAAAACAAGGATTCTAAAGGATTATATTCATTTATTTCATCATCTCTCCTTACATGTCATGGACATGACTAAGGAAAATTTGACTAACATATTTTTGGGTGGCCTCAAAGATAACATCTAATTGGAGGTTTGCATGTTTAATACCATTTAAGTATCTAAATCCATCCCAAAGGAATGCATGACATAGGAAAAAGAGATGATCAAAGTAAGAGCTTTCACTAATGTTTGTGAATGTACATTACTAGCACCATTATTTCTTTAACCTACCAGGTTGACCCCTCAATAAATTAAGGAGAAACATCTTAAAGGTTTGTGTTTTGGTTTTGATAACAAATGGAATAAAGAATGCCATTATATTAAAAATAATTTATTTTACATTAAAGGTGTCAATGAGTATTATGAATATGATGAGGCCTCAAGTGTAGGTTTGTATAAACCCAAGGAAGAAATTGAAGATCCTCAACCTACTATTTCCTATCATGCAATTTCAGGTATTATTACTCCTCAAACTATTAAGGTAGTGGTTTTTATCAGTAAATATAAGGTAATTATTTTGATTAACTCTAGGAGTACACACAAATTATTTTACATTAAGTTGGCTACTCATTTAAACTATTTTATTTACCCAACTCAAAAAATTTAGGTCATGATTTCAGATGGGAGTACTATCAACAATTTTGGAAAATGCCATAATATTAAGCTTGATATGGGAGACTACCTACTATATTCTCCTATGTTTTTTACTCCCATGGGATGGGTTGAAATTATTTTGAGAGTTTAATGGCTCACCACTTTGGGCACTATTTAGATGAATTTATTGGAACCATTCATATGATTCCATTTAGAAGGCATGACATTTGAATAACATGAATTGTGACCTAAATCTCCACAACTAGTTATTTCCCATCAAATGATGAAAATTATTAGAAAAGGTGTTGAAATATTTATGGAACACTTTTTTTAAATAGAGGTTAAGCTAACGGAGTCTAATAAAATGTGAGGGTTTTATTTGGCATGTTCAAGCCTAAGGAAGGCTATCACATTAATGATGTATTTTACCACATGAACAAGTAATAGTTATGATTGATAAGAGTATAAAAATCAACATGGACATTATTAAGGGCCTCAAAAATTCATGGGCATTTATCTTGAATGTGGTTTAACAACTTCAATCAGAGTTACATGGCATGGTGTATAGAGATGATCTTGATGTGGTTAATGGGGACATCACAAGGATGAAAGGGAAACTGAATGGTATGAGGGGTAAATTAAAATAAATAACTAGGATATTTTACACATTTATATATTATTATTTTAAAACTAACCCTCCACCACTCTAGTTTTGTTCTCCTCCAAACAATCACACTACCAATCCTAGTTCAAAGCTGATGTTGCCAAAAGTGGACTTATGCAAGGTTGATGACAATGATCCACTAACATGTATGACTCAAATTAAATATTTATTTCATCTAAATTAGACTCCATGTTATAATTTTTTTTTTATGCCCTCTCTATATCTAGAACTTGAGTAGTTCATTCAATATAGAATGTTGTGTGGTCAAAAGAAAAACAAGGGTCTCCCTATTTTCTAGTTTATATTTTTTAAGGAGTTACAACTCCACTATCACAATAATATCTCATAAAATTAATTTATCTAGCTATCCAAACTATGCCAAACAAGGAATATAAATAAGTATATTCATCATTTTCATAATCTTTCCTTACATGTCACACACATCACTAAGGAAAATATGAGTGAACTATTTTTGGGTGGCCTCAAAGATGACATCTAATTGAAGATTTGTATGTTTAATCCCATTTAAATATTTAAATCCATCCCAAGGGCATGCATGACATATGAAAAAGAGAGGATAAGATTAATACCTTTCATTAGTGTCCATGAATGCAATTTCCCAACACCATTATTTTTGTAACCTACCAGCTTGACTACTCAATAAATTGAGAAGAAGCATCCTAAATATTTGTGTTTTAGTTATGATAACAAATGGAAAAAAATACATCATTATGTTGAAAAGAATTTATTTTACATTGAAGGTGATGATGAAGATGATGGGGCCTTAGGTGTAGGTTTGGATGAACCTAAGGAAGAATTTTAAGATTCTTAACCTACTATTTCCTATCATACAATTTCAGGTATTAGTAATACTCACTCTCTTAAGGTGGTAGGTTTCCTCAAGAAACAAAAGGTGACTATGTTGATTTAATCTAAGAGTGCACAAAAATTAATCAACATTAAGTTGGATGCTTATTTGAACTATTTCATTTACCTAACTCCAAAATTTTAGGTCATGATTGTAGATGGTGGTACCATCAACTATTCTATAATATTCCATAATATTAAGCTTGATATGGGAGAATAAATATTAGATTATCATATGTTTGTTATTTTCATGTGAGGGGATAACATTTTTATATGAGTGAAATGCCTCACCACTTTGGGAACTATTGATATTAATTACTAGGAACTATTCATATGCTTCCATTCAGAAGATAAGACATTCGAGCTGCATAAATTGTGGGCTAAATCTCCATAACTGGTTAGTTCCCATAAGATGACAAATATTATCAAAAAATGTGTTGAAGGATTTATATCACGCTTTTTTTACATAAAATTTCAACTGATTAATGATTCTACCCATCTTAATTTACAAAATGTGTTGTATGACCATTCTATTATTTTTGGTAACATGCCAAAAGGACTTCCACCAAGTTGAGTGTATGATCATGCTATCAGACTACTTTCATAATTACACCACCTAACATCAGACCCTACATGTATCCATATTCCCAAAAGATTGAAATTTAAAATATGGTATAAGATATGTTCACAAAAACAATCTTCAAACACATCCAAATTTAATATTACTCCCTAGTGTTCATGGTGCAGAAAAAGGATGACACTCAGATGATGTGTTGAGACTATACAGAACTCAACAAGTACAACATCAAAGATAAATTTCTTATTCTAGTAATTGATGATTTTATAAACTAATTTCATGGTTTTTTTTTTTTTACCAAATTAGATCTTTTATCTAAGTATCATCAAATTTGAATCCATGAAAAAAACATACCTAACATAGATTTTATAACTCATGAAGGCAATTATGAGTTTATGGTCTTGTCTTTTGGCCTCAAAAATGCACCAACTACATTTTGATTTTAATGATTAATATTTTTAGGCTATTTTTTATAAATTTTATATTGGTGTTCTTGATGACATCCTTATCTATAGTAAAAATTGGGAATACCATTTGAAGCATGTGAAATAGGTACTCTCAGTTCTGGAATGACATTAAATTTATGCCAAACCTTCCAAATGTTCTTTTAGCATATGCAAGGTGGATTAATTAGGTCATATTATTTCATATGGAGTGAAATTTATTCATAAAAATATCCAAGTGATGGAGTGGTAGGTTCCCAAGACCCTCAAAAACCTCTGAGAATTTCTAGGGATAACGTGTAACTATTAAAGACTTATCAAAAAATATGGTAGCATCACATCCCCAATCACATATTTGTTGAGGAAAGATTCATTCTAGTGGATTAGTATAGTGACCAAGTTATTTAAATAGTTTAAAATGGATATGTGAACCACTCTAGTTTTGTTTACTCCTATTTTTTCTTTTAAAATTTGTTGTGGAATGTAATTTACCAAGATATGGCATGGGGGTTGTACTCATGAAATAAGGTAGATCAATTAAATATGAGAATCACCAATTGAAGTGAAAAAAATAGGCTCAAGCCAAAGAAAGATATTATGGATAATTTTCATGTAGTAAATCAATGGAGACCATAACTGATGGATCATCCCTTTTAAGTAAAGGCATATCATGATAGTCTCAAATATTTTTTGAAACAATGATTGTCTTCTGAAGAACAACAAAAAAGTGTGACTAAAATGCTAGGATATGTTTTTTAAATAGTATATAGGAAAGGAAAAATTAATGTGGTGGAAGATACATTAACATGGAGGGATGAATTAGTTGAGTCATTGTTATATGAAATGACCATTTGGTAGGTATATTATCTAGAGGAAGCAAGATCAGAATGGGAGAATGAAAATGATACCCATGATTTTATTCATAATATTTAGTAGGTTCTAAGGGATCTAAAAAATTTACATGGAAGGGGAATGCATTATGGTATAAATATATATTATACCTATGTAAACATTATCTCCTCAAATGTAAAATCATTTAAGAAATTCATTCATCTCTAATAGGAGACCACTAATTTTTTTTGAAAATATATCATAGAATCAAACAAGATTTATTTTTGGAAGGACTCAAGGGGGATGCCTATAAATATGTGCTTGAATACATGGTATGTAAATATAAAAAATGTAAAACCTTTATTACCTTAGGTCTTTTGTAGCCTTTATCCATCCCTAGACAAAGTTGGGAGGAGGTTTCCATGGATTTCATTACTAGGTTACCGTAGCCTGCAAGTATAAATTTTATCATGATAGTTGTGAATATACCCAACAAGTATGCTCATTTTTGCTATTTATCATATCCATTTCTTTCCAGTACAATATATTATTCTTTTCTCAATACATTTTAAAAATTGCATGGTATTCCAAAGATCAATTATAAGTGATCGAGATCTCATATTTACTAGTAATTTTTTTACGAAATTATTTGCATGTTTGGGTACCTAATTGGATCATAAATCATCATATACTCCTCAATATGATGGAAAAACAAATGTAGTCAAAAAATTTCTATATGGGTATCTCTATTATTTTTTTCCTAACAAATATGATAAATAGATTCATTGGCTACCACTTATTGAATGGTGGTATAATACTTATTTTCAAAGTTCATCTAAAATGTCTCCCTTTGTGGCCTTGTATGGATATCACCCCCCATACATATATTCAACCTTGAAGTTCCATCCCAAGGTTTGAGCTAATGAGGAATATGTTCAACATCAATAGGAGACACTAGTTTGTGAGAAAATTTAGCCATGGCATAAAATCAAGTGAAGCAACAAGTAGATCCATATGAGGGATTGAGTCCCATGGATTTTTTTAGATGTTTGAGCCATGATGATAGATGAAGAGTGGTGACATATGGAATATATGGGCTTAGGATCCATGAGACATTATCAATAGATACCATGAGATGCATCCATAATCATTTCCTTCATTGAGATTTGAGATCTGATAATAAACACTTTCTAGTTGCCAATGAGAGAGATGAGCATCCTACCAGAGGATGTACATAGGATCAATCAACTATCTATATGAGGGGATATAATTTATCATATAAAGAGAGAGGATATCCCTTATCACATAGAGATATTATATGGAGTATACATGGCCTATATGAGCTAGCATATAGGTGGTGTGAGTATCAGGCAACTATTTTAGAGGGCACCAATGAAGAGATGTTTGATGACCATGATGATGATGGAAGTGACCTAATTTACATTGCTAGATTCAAGCCATAGGATATTCCCATACCTATTTCTTGGGGTACTTTTAGAGATTCTATTTAGGAGGACCATATTTAGGTGGGGCCTAGTTTTACTGGTCTAGATATATAGAGAGTTATGGGGGTTCTGAGCACATCACCACCATGGGATTAGTGTGGGGTTTGTACTCCATTTCTAGGCATATGAGCACATTATGGTATTGAGATTATTGGGGTTACCCATATATGCTTACATGGCTACTATAGAGAGGATTACAAAGCAAGCTAGTCAAGCATTAGTCCATAAACAATGAAACATGCATAAATAACTAACTAGCCAAGCCTATCTATTCCTATGGGAATTACAAAGGATAACAAGAAAAAAATGAAAAAAATAAACACCATATTACCTTGCCAAATGGATTCACCATACCCATGTGGCTCAAAAACACGTTTTCCCTTGATCAAGCATTCTTATCTTTGTCAACAATGGTGGTGAGCTCCTCCAATGCCTCAAGAACACTCCATAAAACCTAGGCTCATGATTCAAAATCACTAAACTAGCCTATCAATGAAGCTTGTAAATAAAATCAATGATAAAATGAAAATCCTTATGGAAACAATTTAACATTATAACTTTGCAATATTCAAGCTTAGAAATGATGTTCATGGCCTCTTTATTTATAGATTTTTGAGATTGATCAGGATCAACTTGAATTGTCTATCTTGAGATGAAGATGTGTGGTTAAGGATAATCTTAATATTTGGAATTAAATATATAATTATCTTCATCATGACCTTGGAAGAAGGGGAATTGAAGAGGAATGAGAGGCATTAAGTAGGCATGGGTGACCCATAATCTTGATATTTATGGCATTTATGGCCTAGGGATGTCTTCCCAAGAAATGATGTCACCTGATGATGTAATTAATAGGAATCAATTTTTAAAAATAAATATTCAACAAATCTCATGGAAAGTTCACTTAAGCTCTTGATTTGGATTAATTAGCCTTAAATAAGGTTAATCAACATTTGTGCTATTATTTGAAAATTGGCCCTTAATTAATCAAAATGGTCAAAAAGTCATATTACCAAGTTATAATTTGATTTGTGAAGAATTAGAAGGTGACATTAGATGCAACAGAACTATATTCCTATTTAGGATGTTGTCAACAACAAATAACAAAGGTACATGATGTGTACCGATGACTTAGAAGAAAAGAGTGATCTAGAGCACAAAAGGCAAAATCATTATTTTGACTCGAAATGAATTGATCAAAGTTAGCTGGCCCATTAATTATATTTACCCATTTAGGGATACTTTGACCTAAATTATCAATTTTAAATGACAATTTTGAACCATTGATCACGTTTTATGGATTTTGACGTAAAATGTGTATTTGAGTGCAATTCAAATAAGATTGATAATTTCAACACAAATGGTGTTAAGAATTAGATGTCTACATTTTGCCCCTATTTGAGAAGGTGTAGAAAGACAATAAAGTAAAACAACATCTTTTCAAAGATCTTTTCAAAGAAAAGAGTATTAAAAAATAAATTGGAATAGACCCATGATACCCTTTTGAGAGGACATACTAGGATGAAATAGAAGGATGGACTCTCAAAAAGAGAGAGAAAGTGAGAGATTAACCCATAAAATAGATCACATCTAGATGAGCTAATGCTTGCACACATGATTATCATCAATGATCAAAATATAATTAGAGTTATAATAGGCCCCAAAGATAGGGGAATGGGAAAGATACAATCTATAAATATAAGGGACACACTATAAATGTACCCAATTTGAGAGTACAAGCTATATACTTACGACATTTATCAATCTCAATACAAGTTGCACACTAAAAATATTGCCATCATGGGCTTTAATGTGGAGATCTTGGAATTAAAGGAAAATAGAGAATGTTCTACTTCAGGAAGGGAAGCACCACTAGAACAGAGTCTCTAGAGAGAATATAAGTACTCCAGTAGAGTAGATGTGATCGTGATAAAATAGTTGTGCTCCAGTAGGAAATTTTTGATCATTGATAAATAATAAAGAATGATTTTGCCCATATATATCTAATTTTATTCATACATGGTTCAAATGTTGGGCCCTAGCATGGGTTATTAGTAAGCAAAAATAGCTCAAGGATATAACTAAAAAGATAGGTTAAAGTGAGTGGGGACAAATGTACATGTGATGGTGTAATGGCTTATAAATCCATATAAAACCAAGAATATGAGAATTTACAAAGTGATCAGAGAAATGAAAATAATAATGGAGATAGTCGAGCTAACCTCAATAGAAATTAAGTGCTACCTATATAGTTTCATGGATTCATGTTCCAATATGAACTTCCAACTAATTTAGTTCACCCAAGTTTGGGAGAGAATGGAATGAGGAATGATGAAAAATGACCAAGAATTGATTAGACTCATAATGTATGCAAAGAGATACACATCTAAGCATAGACAATGAAGCCTAAAATGCATGCTACCTAGAAGCCTAATTCCATATCATGAGCCTAGGTTTTCCAATGTGTTCTTGAAAATCATTCATCGGAGCTAATGTTGATGTTAAGACATTAAGACCTGAGCACAAAGTGCTTGCTATATAAAAATAAATTAGGCATCATAAGTATGAATAACTTAGAATGACATAAGATTTCAATTGCACTAAGCTAGTTCAAATGTGAATAGCTATAACTAAGGATAATGGTAAAACAATGACCAAAACCAAAGTTACAATGATTTACATTTAAACAAAAAATAAAAAATAAAGAAAAAGATAAACATAAATGAACCTAACTTGAAATCAAGATATGATCTATCAAGACTTAAGTAGGAACAAAAAATGTTTACAAACAAAAGGCAAGACCATCTTAATGACATGAGACCAAGATATGAATAATCAAGATCCATGTGGTCCATCAAGGTATTCTTGAACATAAAAGAGAAAAATAAAAATCAAATAAGAGAACAAGACACCAAAAACAATCAAATAAACAAAATGGTCCAAGAACAACATAATAACATAAGAATAAAAACAAACAAAAAAACATAAGACCAAAAAGAGACAAGAAGTAATAAAAAGAGAAGGAGAAGAAATAAAAAGAGAGGCGTGAAAACAGAATCAAAACACCAAGGAAACACAATAAAACCTAAATAAACACACACAAACAAAAACCAATTTAGTGCGGTTTAAAGATAAATGTTCATACATGTGTGGTAGAGGTGTTACTTTCTACCACATCATAACAAAGAATAATGACATCACAATTGTTCCCTAATTAAAGAGGAACAATGATAGAATAAATAGGGGAAGAGAAGAAAAGGAATGGGTTGGCCGAGTTGACTCTAAATGTATAAGATAAGTGGACATTACCTACATAGTTCTATGGATGTATGTTTCAACATGAACTTTAGGCCAAATGTAGTTTTCCCAGGAAGTGGGATTGAAGAAAAATGATGATCAAACCAACATGATTTATAGAAGAAATGGAAGATATGAAAAATAAATGAGAATGGTCTAGCAAACAAAAAGTTGATGAGATGAGAAAGGATGATCTTGCAAAATGAAAAGTGCATGGGATAAGATGAAATGAATTGGTGTTTTTGTGCTTGAAAAATGGCAAGATCATTCAAAATTAATATTTGCTCACAAAATAGTGAGAGTTTTCAAAATTAACAGTTGCTCACAAAATGGTGAGAGTGTTCAAAATTAACAATTGCTCATAAAATGGTGAGAACATCAGATGGTGGAATGGGAATGTACAAACATATAGAAGCGTGAGACAATGTTTTTTCTCTTTCATGGATCATGTTATAATGTTTTTGGTATTTTCAAAGTATTTCTAATGTTTTTGGTGTTTTTGGGATAAAATATGCACAAGGTGGGACCATCTAGTTGAGGAGATGCATGTCTTGAGAGTAGAGGTTCTAATAAGATAACTAAGCTAGCTACAATGACCCATGCTCAAAAATCAATGAGAGAGAGGCTTAGGTTGCTCACAAAATGGTGACAACATATGGAAAGGGGGATTGAGGTGAACTTAACATGAATTTAGCATGACCTACATAGTCCTAAAATGACCTCAAGATATAATAATTCCATCCACATAAAAGGTGAATAAAAACTAACTAGGTCCTAACAAGTTCTCAAATTTGGTAAATGGCCAGTCAAATGAAAATAGTAATGGTAAGGTGATGTGACAATGCATGATAAATAAGTGTTTCCCCTAGTTTACCCATAGGTAGTTATAACTAAGATACAACAAGAATGGTTAATGATATTAATTTTCCCATAGGCAGTTATAATTAGTAACAAGACTAGTGAGACACTAATTTGCCCATAGGTAGTTATAACCAATCTCACATAAACAAACTTGATAGGATGAAATATATTTTTCCAAATAAACTATCACACTACTTTCATAGATTGTCATTATAAACATGGATTTGATTGATTGTTGAAAATTCATTACAATCCCCTCACAAAAGGTGTGGGAAGAATCAAAAGAACTAAGATGAAAATAGGATTGGGTAGGATGACTAAAAATAGGCTTTGGTTTAGATAGGAATGCAACTGGTATAACAAAATGATTAGAAGAAAAATTGGATATAGTGGTGACAAAGTTTCCCCCAATTGATGACTAGATTAGATTGCTCATTAAATGGTGAGAGTGTGGGAAAGGGGTGATCGAGCTGACCTCAATAAAATTGAGCATAGCCTACATAGTCCTAAAGGACCTCAATTCAATGTAGTTCAAAAGGTATGGTTCATAGATCTCAATGGTATAATAATGCCTAAAAAGGTTCTATAGGGTTGTCCCTAAGAGATGAGGCATGGTAATGGCAAATGGGTGAATGGTAAATGAAAAAATGGTTTTGTTACTCTTGCTAATAGGGAGATGCACATCCTAGTCAATATGTGAGACAAATAAAAAATTATCAGCTATATAAGTTACTATCCAACACCCTTTTAGAATAACTACTCTATTAAGAACTTGTTGATGATATAGATCTCAATAATGTGTTCATGATCTTCATTGGTTGTTGATTCTATTTATTTCAAACATTAAGACAAGTTATCCTTATAACCTTGATAAAGGAAAGTGTTGCTAGTGATGGTAAATAATGGTAGTATAAATGAGATAAGTAGGTAATAAATAGGTGGGTGATAATGGAAGGTATAATTGGGGGAAATAAATGGTGATCAAGAATTTCAGTCACATGTAATGTTGCTAATGTTGGATTCAACATAATTTTAATTGTGGCAGGGTCAAAGACCTCTAAAGATGCTCTCAATAGGACTATCAGATTATTTTTTTGCTTTTCCTTTAGAGTATATACCATATAATTAGGCTATAGATAGAGAGATATTTTAATTTGATCTTGGATATTATCTTTAGTAAACAATGAAGAACTTTTGTTCTCAGCTATTGATGCCTCGATGAGCTTTTCACTAATGAATTTGTTCTGATAATACCATAACAGCTTTGAGAAGGTTTCACCAAGGAATGTTACTTTTGACTTTGATTTTTCCCTAGTGCCTCTGAAAAGGTTTCATTAGGAGATGTTGAGTTCTAACGTTGATTGTCCCCTAGTGCCTCTGAAAAGGTTTCACTAGGAGAGTGTTCTTATATTATATGAATGCGGTCTTAGCCTCCTTGATCTTCTTCAATTGCTATGTCACCATGGATGCATTTCAACAAAGTGTGATTCTATCATACCTAATCGATACTTATGGGAGGTAAAATGTCAGTAATGTGGCTATGTTGGGTGGTAATAATGGGATGGTGAAAAGAAGCACAATCCTCATAGAAGATACTAGGAGAACTTGTGCTGATGCTAAATTAATCATCCTAAAAAATTGTATAAAGATCACAAATATATTAAAATTGATCTACGAGAAAATTATAACCAATGTTGTAACAACCAATACTATAATATATTTATGACTCTAATTATGAAGCAAGGGACTCTAAATCTAATGTTGCAAATAATGTTGAGTCTATTTTTGATGTTAAATCTAATGTCAATTTAAAAATAAAGCCTGACTCTAATGTTTATTATTCATTTGATATGGTTGTTTTAATAATGTTCTGTTGAATGCTAAAATTTTTATAAGTAAAGTCTTATTGATAGACCCAATCATTTCAATCATGAGTTGGATCATAAGTTGGATCTTGATTGTGTTCCCATGACTTATTTTTGTGAGGTGGATAGAATCCATCTCACAAACCATATTGTCACCATAGGGGTCTTGACTAAAGTCATAAAAGTCATTTTTTGCAACCATTCTATCATAAGTTGAATTATCCATGACTGCACCATAAGTGTAGATAGACATATCTACATTTAATGAAGAAAGCTTCAAAAAAAAGACTTGAAGTTCTACAAACCCTAAAAAATGATCCAAAGGACAAAATGGTTTAAACTTGGTTCAACTTGGTTAAAGGGGTGAAATTGCATCTCAAAAGTAGTTGATGTTGAGATTTGGTAAACAACCCAACATCAAATATCTAACATCAAAGGTTTTGGAAAAAAGGTTATGTTTTCCCAAACAAAGTCACAAAAAATGATGAGGATAGGCACTCAAACAAACAAATAATCAATAGTGTTCAAAATTGGGTAATCATTTAACTAAAGTTATGCAACCCAAAAGAAAAAGATCTGTATACTAACCCCATGAATTGATGCCTAAATAAAAATCAATCAATGTTTGGATATAAACTTGACAAGGCTAATTGAAAATGCAATGTTTAAGACTAGGATTGGACCAAACAAGCTAGACAAGATTGGACAACATGACAGCACAAGACAATGGTCCAAATGGTATATACAAAATGGTTTGAAACAAAAGTTTTTCTGATACAATGGTAAACAAGTTCTTAAAATAAATTGAGCAGCTTAATGGCATAAGCATGCTCAAATGATGTGGTCAATTGTTATGTTTTAAAGACTCAAATGAAAAAAAGATTTGACATGATTTGGGTAGCATAAATCTACTGTTGTTAACTCAAATACACTATTTTGACATGTCTTATGGACAAACAAACAATTTTTAACCTTAAATAATACCAAACAAATAATGACCAAAATTATACTAAGTATAATCATCCAAATCCTAACAAGGGTATGGCATGTGGGGCTAACTAAACTAGCAAGGTTTCAATTATTCTATGGGAATCAATTTCACAATGACTTTCATGTCAACCAATGCAAAAGACAAGCAAAAAAATTGGGTGACCACAACATTGGATAGTTATAAAAAGGTTTAGTCCTTTTTAAAACCACTACATCTTGTTGTTCACTCAATGTAGTATGATGTCTAAATGTAGATACATCCCATGTGAAACTCCAAAGGAGCCAAATTAAGTCAATGTTAGGAGATGAAACCCTAGTTTAAAGATTCCCTAAAGAACTTGTGGGAGGTGATGAAGTCCCCCTCACAAGCCAAGATGCATAAAAATAAATAAAGCATGAAAGTAGAAAGACTTTAGGGTCATTTTAAAGGTCACCCAAACTATGATTAGTTTTTGGGGAGTGCTTTAGATGAATTTATTTCTAAGCCTTGGATTAAGCTACTTGCAATAGGAATGGTGCTTTTGATTCCAAGGGTTCCCTAAAGGGGACAAATGGAAGAGCATACACACAACATTCCTCTTTTTGCCAAACAAGAATTAGATCAAAAAACTATTGAAGATAAAAATCTTGGAAAGATGAGTTCATTTTTAAGCCCAAATGAAAATGAAGTGGTGTTCATTTCACCCCTTGGCCTTTGTTGCAAACTTTAAAAAACATTCACCAAAAACACCTAAATTCTTTTTTAAATACCCAAAACAATGTTCCAAATTGATTTTTAAGCATGCAAAAGTGATTTAAACATGTTTTGAGCAAATTTTAAACTTGGTATTATAAAAAAAAATTTAGCATGTCCTTTAGCTTTGAAGCTCTTTTTAGCTTGAAATAACAAACTTTGAAAATGTAGCTCTCAGGTCTATGTTTTTGGAAAACCATAGTGATCGATGTCAATTAATACCATTGACATTAGTTATGATCAATTGAGATCTAACCAATGTCATTTCTGCTAACTGATATTGATTAAGCCAAGTAACTAATGTTGGTATTTCCTATTGATGTCAGTTACTGTGTAAAATTGTGGCAACAAAAATGGAAAAATAAAGTTAGAAAATCATCAATTTACAAGGGTTTTAAAGGTCCAAATAGATATTTTAGAGTTACAAAAGGATTTCTTTTAGGTGTGAGATGCATCTTATCCTACCAAGCATGCCAAGATGTAGAGAGGATTATAAAGCAAGTTAGTCAAGCATTAGTCCATAAACAATGAAACATGTATAAAGAGGTAACTAACCAAGCCTATCTATTCCTATGGAAATTACAAAGGATAAAAAGAAATAAATGAAAGAAAGCAACACCATATTACCTTCCCAAATGGATTCACCATACCCATGTGCCTCAAAAACATGTTTTCCCTTGATCAAGGATCCTTGTCTTTGTCAATAATGGTGGTGAGCTCCTCTAATTCCTCAAGAACACTCCACAAAACTTAGGCTCATGATTCCAAATCACTAAAATAGCCTATAAATGAAGCTTGCAAACAAAATCAATGATCTAATGCAAAGCCTTGTGGAAACAATTTAACATTATAACTTTTCAATATTCAAGCTTAGAAATGATGTTCATGGCCTCTCTATTTATAGATTTTTGAGATTGGTTAGGATCAACCTGAACCGTCCATCTTGAGATGATGTGTGGTTGAGGATAATCATAATATTTGGAATTAAATCTATAATTATATTCATCATGACCTTGGAAGAAGGGGCACTAAAGAGGCATGGGAGGCATTAACTAGGCATGGGTGACCCATAATCTTGATATTTGTGGCATTTATGGCCTAGGGATGTCTTCCCAAGAAATGATGTCACATGATGATGTAATTAATATGAATCAATTTTCAAAAATAAATACTCAAAAAATCTCATGGAAAATCCACTTAAGTTCTTGATTTAGATTAATTAACCTTAACAAGGTTAATCAACATTTATGCAATTATTTGAAAATTGGCATTTAATTAATCAAAATGGTCAGAAAGTCATATTAATGAGTTATAATTTGACTCAAGAAGAATTAGAAGGTGAAATTAGATGTGCTAGAACCGTATTCCTATTTATGATGTTACCAATATAAAATAACAAAGGTATGTGATGTGTACGAATGAATTAAAAGAAAAGAGTGATCCAGAGCACAAAAGGTGAAATCATCATTTTGAATCGAAATGAATTGATCAAACTTAGCTAGCCCATAAATTGTATTTCCTCATTTAGGGATACTTTGACCTAAATTGGAACTTGTAAATGACAAGTTTGAACCATTTAGTGCATTTTATAGATTTTGACCTAAAATGTGCATTTGAGTGCAATTCGAGTAAGATTAACAATTTCAACACAAATGGTATTAATAATTGGATGTCTATAGCTAAAAACTATAGAGTGGGATTTATGCATTAGAGGGGGAATAGTGCCCTGATAGGGGTAGGTGGGGGTTCATGAAATGTAGAGTGGTTCAAGGATGCCTTGGATAACCTAGTTTTTAATGATATAGTTTAGAGGCCCTATGTTAGCTGGCCATTATGGGTTGGATATAGGTACCATAGTGTCTCATTATAGAGATAGAGATGGATATGTGGGTGATGAGATGGTGAGACTAAGCTCATCCCTATTGATCAATTACATTGATAGTTTGATTTTTGATAGGGTATCCCACTAGATTCCCCTTTATATAGGAGGGAAGAGACAATGACCTTACCTCTAGAGTAACATCTATAAGATGTTGTTTTGGATTATGAGGAGATACCTATGAGAGTTACCATAGATGATAAAAGAGTTGATTATGGGTATACAAATTGGTACCAGGGTAGATATGCTATAGTTAATTTTGGGTGGGATGATGGAGGCCATGGGTACATAGATGTTGATCTAGTAGGGGGACCAACATAAGAGGACCCAAACATAGAATCAACATTAGCAGTAGCTTAAGATCAGATTGCCACTCTATAGGGACATGTTGACACTCTTCAGGGTCAACTAGGAGTGACTATTAAGAGGGATAAAGCCCAAGCATAGGTTGCTCCCTTTTAAGGATAGGTAGCTATCTTATAGGGATAGGTCATTATGGTTACAATAGAGAGAGACTCACTGAGGCAAATAGGTAGAGTAGTGATAGTGTCTCTTGGTTTTATTACATAGGCTCTATATGTAGCCACCGTATACGAGCTCAGATACTATGAGGGCCTTGTATTGTAGCATTTCCCTAATGAACCAAGGTGGGGTGAGTATTAGGTTATGTTAGTAGGTGGACCAATGATCATGACACTAGGATAGTGGGTAGTAGTGGTAGTACCTTAGTAGGGAGGTACTCTAGGGTGACCTCCACTAAATGGGGGAGCAAGTATAGATGGGGCTAGTGGCATTGGTGCCCTAAGGACCTAATATATATATATATATATATATATATGTTGAGCTTTTGATATGTATATGATTTTTTTTAGTGGCCTATGACCTAAGGATGTGATATGTTTATGATCAAGAGATATGTAAAAGACATGTATTTATGATTTATACACACGATTCAGATGATTTTTTTGATATATGTGTATAGAAGTTCATGGATGCTATGGGTGTTGATATGTTTATTGATTATGTGATTATTATTGCTTATTTATGCTTTTAGATGTTATAGAGATGATAATTGTTTATTGATGTTGATATGTGACCATTTTATTTGGACTAATGTATATTTGATTTGGATAGTGGCCTACATGTTGATGACATGAGATGTATATGAGAGATTTTATAGACTTTTGAGATGTATTTATATGAGATTAATGTTGATGCATTATGATGTATTTATGATTTTGTATTGTTAATGTTATGGATGATCTGTTATAGTTTTGTATGCTTATGAGGTGTTCATGGGATATGGATTGTTGCATGGTTAGCATAAGTATGTGATGAAATTTACTTATGTTTTGGTTAATGATGATGTTCATGCATTAAGTATATAAAATGTGGTAATGTGGGTAATGTTTGGATTTGATGTAATTATTTCATTGTGATGGTTCATTATAAGCTATTTCAAAGATGATAATGTTGTGGCATGTATTTGATAGGATTTGATGTAGGTAGCAAAATATGAGAAAGGAGTTTATGAGAGATAACTTCCTTATGGACCAAATAGGAGGGGTCAAGACAAAAGTCATATTGGGTTCATTGATAAAGATCCTATTAAACCAAATATATATAAGTCTTAATGAAGATAATCCTTTCATATGCTTCACATTAGCACCTTTTAGTGAAAACATGCCTTTATAAACATATTGTGCCAAGTGAGCTCATAGTCCCTTGATTTTTAGAAGATACAAATGGAAAATGGGTGGTAGGTAAATGGAAGGGAAAGGATGATGTAGGAACATGATGCAAGTTGACCTACCCATTTTATAAGTGACCTAATAACAAGAATAAACAAGTCCATGTCTTAATACAAGGTGTAGACTGATCAATGTAGGAAGTCTATGAGTAAAATTTATGGGAGGGCCATTTTTAGTCCCCTTTTTGGGATGAATTTTATTTTAGATGGCTTATTTATTTTGATAGGTTAAATTTGATCGATGAGAAAAGCTTCAAATAATTGACATTTTTGACAAATTTGACTTGGCCATCCTTCAAATGAGTAGTCCAAGTTTGCTTTTTAATTTTGTTAGATTACAGTCATCCTTCAGGGGAGCAATCTATCTTTACTTTTAATTAGCAGCCATCCTTTAAGGGAGCAGTCTATCTTTTTTCCATGTTTTTAGTTAGCAGTCATCCTTCACAGGAGTGATATACAATGCTAGAGATAATGATTAGGCATCCCATTTTTGATTTTGAATGAGAGCTTCAGACATGGACAAACATATTCAAGCTTAGAGGTTTGCTTTCATGGTGGTAAGATTTTTTAGCTCAAAAGGTAATTGGTAGGTAATGAAAGGCAATTTGAAAGATAAATGACCATGGGATTTCATCTAATGAGAGACAAAAAGTATCCATGAGAGCCATGCCATGGGTAGAGCCATGGTACATATGTGTAAGATTAAGCTAAAACTATGATGAATAATAACATGGTTCTATTTTAATCAAGTGTCCTTAAGAGGAGTAAGGGCAGAGGGGAGATTAAGGTCTCCTAAACTAAGGGGTGACCTCAAGTCAAATAACAAGATTAATTAGGCCTTTTTTAATAGCAGAAAGGATGTAGATGTAAAGCATTGAGAGGCTTAGTTTCTAGTTTGCCTTTAAGGGAGGATAAATGATAAGCTCCTGATCCATACTTATGGGTGATGATGTAGGGTCCAAGCCAATTGAAAGAAAATTTACCCTTTTTTTTTTCTCCATACTTGTTACTTGTTGGTTTTCCTTAAGGATGAGGTATTTGATATTGAACTCTTGCTCCTTTAGATGTTTGTCGTAAGCATGAGTGATCTTTTCTTGGTAAATGAGAAGATGGTTAAGGGTGACAAAGTGATGCTCATCAAGTAACTTGTGGTGTGCGAGGCATTCTTAATGGTAATCATCCTCAGAAATGATGTCTTACAAAGATATGTGAAGAGAAGGGATCTGGACTTTAAGAGGTAAGAGATCCTCTGCCCTAAAGATTAAAGAAAAAGGTGTAGCACCTATTATGGTTTGGATGCTAGTATCATAGGCCTATAAAGTAAAGGGGATGTAAAGATGCCAATCTTGACCTAAAGCACTAACAACCTTGGTTAACATTTTGATGAGGGTTTTATTGGAAGCCTCCACTTACCCATTAGCTTATGGATGATAAGGTGAGGAATGGCTTAGCTTGATGCCAAAGTTGTCATAAAGAACTTGGACTTTCTTATTTTTAAAGGATTTTCCATTGTATATGATGATCTTATGGGGAATGCCAAAATGATAGATGATGTGGTGATTGATAAAATAAATAATTTTCTCATCTTTGGTTGAAATAAGGGGAATGGCTTCCAGCCATTTGGTGAGATATTCCATAGCGATAATGATAAATTAATGTCACTAAGATGAGTGAGGATTGCTTTATCCAATGAAATCGATCACCCATAATGAGAATAGCCAATAATCTTTGGATACTTAAAGTATGTGAGTTGGTGTATGATGTGAATTGGCATGTTGTTAGCATTTAATGCACTTCTTTACATAGTCACAAAAATCCTTATTAAGGGTAGGCCAATAGTAGCTGAGATGTAGGATTCATTTAGTGATAGTGAGTCCACTAAAATGTCCCTTACAGATTCTATCATGGGTTTCCTTAATATCATGGGAAATCTCATGTCCACGAAGACATCGAAGAAGAACATCATCAAAGCCACACTTGTACAGGATTCCCCGTAGTATGGTATAATGAGAAGTACCATGATTGAAGGATTTCTAGGCATTTTTTGAGAGGTATGGTGGCATGATGTTAAGATTAAGTTATTTGAATATTTTTTCATACCAAATGTCAGAAGGAGAGACCTCCATACTATAAATGGTAGGACAATTTGAAATGATATATGAAGGCCTGATGAAATGATGAATGGTGATAAATAATTTAGATACAATAGGATGAGAAGGGATTTGAGATGCTAGGGAAGCCATCATATCTACAAATTTATTAGTAAATTGAGGAACCAACTAGATTTGGTGATGCTCAAATGATGTTAAAATATCATTAACTAGAAGCGTATACTTTTGTAAAACATCATTATTACATTGATAAGATCCATTGACTTGATTGATCACAAGTTAGGAGACACTGATAATATAAATGGTTTTGATTCCCAAGGTGAGAACAGTTTGGAGGCCTATAACTAATGCTTCTTATTCATCTATGTTACTGGTACATTCAAAGTTGAGATTAAAGGAAAGTGGGAAATGTTCTCCATACAAGGGAATGAGGATTAATCTTACACCCCCACCATGTTGGAATTTGGATCCATAAAAAAACATGGTCATTTGGTAGGTATAATATTCTTGAGAAAGCGTCACACTAAATTCATCAGGAAAGGTAAGAGGAATGGGTTGGTTATCTGGTAGGGGGCCTTAGCTAATTGGTCAGTGATGACCTACCCCTTGATGGATTTTTGTTGAAGGAACTCAAGATTAAACTTAGCTAGGAGCATGAGCCACATATCCATACATATATTTTGGTATGGCCTAGAGTGCATATACTTGAGCGGGTCAGTGTTAGTAATGACATATGTCTTATAATTAAGGAGGTAGTGATGGAGTTTGGAAGCAAAAAAAGTGAGTGTGAGACATAGTTTTTCAAGATGGGTGTATTGTGTCTCATACTCTAACAAGGTATGGATGATATAATAGATGGATTAATCTTTATTTTATTCATCTCGATGGGTATGACCCCAAAGAGTGATCAATGGAAGATATGTAAAGGTAGAAAGGCTAGTCCTCCTTAGGTGGGATGATAACTAGTGGAGAAAGTAGGTAATCCTTGAATGAATCAAAGGCTTGATGGTACTCTTTGGTCCACTTAAAGGAAGTCTCTTTTTTAAAGAGGTGGTGAAAATGTTGTCACCTATCTAATAGTTGGGAGATGAAGTGGTGGATAGATTGGAGCTTTCCTTACAGGGTATGAATTTACTTAAGGTTTTTTTTTATGAGGCATTTCAAGGATTGCTTTGACCTTTGTATGGTTAATTTTGATTCCATGAAGGGAGATGATGAAGCCAAGGAGTTTTCCAAATAGGACCCCAAAAATACATTTCTTGGGGTTGAGCCTGACATGGAATTTGATTAGTTAGTCAAAGATAATCATAAGAATAGTGAGATGGTCCTTGTAGTATTTAGATTTCTTAAGGATATCATCCACATAATATTTCACAATTTCATGGATAAGGTCATGGAAGATATAATTCATGGCTCATTGATAGGTTGTACCTATGTTTTTTAATCCAAAAGGCATAAATCGGTAATAGAAAGTTCCTTAAGGGGTAATGAAGGCAATTTTTTGTTGATTTTAGGGTGCAATCATGATTTGATTATATCCTACGAACTCATCCATGAGAGATAACATTTCATGGATAGTAGTAAGATCAACTATTTTCTCAATATGAGGCAAGGGAAAGTCATATTTTGTGTATGTGAGGTTAAGGTCACAAAAATCCACACAAAGGTGGAGTCCCCCAATAGGTCTAGTAATGGGAATAATATTAGAGACCCATTATGGATAGTCAATGGGTTGGATGAAGTAAATAGAGAGGAGATTCTAAAGATCCTCTTTTAAAATAAGGGTCATGTGATGATGCATCTTAAAAAGCTTTTGTTGAATTGGCTTGGCTTCAAGATGGGTATGATGTTGTGAAGGGTGATAGAAGGGTTAATCTTAGGTATATCTTGACAATACCACATGAATTAAATGTTATAATCTTTAAGGAAAGATGGGTATTCTTATTTTTCCTTGGGGTTCAAAGATTGGCCAAGTTTAACGATGTGGGGGTTATCATGAGTCCCCAAATTAATATTAGTGGTAGATTCATTGAGCATTGTTTAGTGTTTATGAGGAAGGGATTTATGAATATAAGAATATCCCATACTAAAGTAGGATATAATGGAATCATCATCTTAGTGTTGGATGGTGTTAATGGTAGAATAATCCTTTTAAACCATCTCAGGGTGAATGAGAGGAAGAAACTTAGTTTGGCCAACCTTGTGATAGATTAAAGGGCCCAAGCTAATGGTGTTGATAAGAAAAAATTTAGGTGGGATGATGTCAAGGTATTCAAATTTTTATGGTGATTGGGTTGATGGTGAGGAGGTGTGCTCATAGATGAGCATAATAGAATGAGGTGAGTTGGTAGGCTCCTCTAGTGGGATGTACCCAAGGCCAAAGGACTCATGTGGTTTTAAGGTTTTGATCATAGGTAATTTTTGGGGTCCTTATTCATAGAGACTAAGGCCAAACCCTTTCCAAGCACAATGGTGAAGATATTGCTTGGAAAATGTTGACCTATCTAGGTAGGATAAATTAGAAGTGAATGTTTGGATATGTGAAATAGAAGTAGGGGCAAGAAGTGGTGGATTGAGTCCCCCATAAATGAAGTTTGTTTGATTATTTAGTAGGCCCAAAGGAATAATGGTTCCTAAATTGGGGTCATAAGAAGGATAATATTTGAGCTTCTCATACTCTTATGGAGTAGGCAAATCATCCAAGGTGAGAAGGTAGTACTCCCCAAGGGAGAGACTCTGAAATGTTTACACTGAGGGATTATTAATGGAAATTTGGGTAGAAGAGATAGACACACTGGTTGAATCTTCTTCATTGTTAATGGTGGAAGTAAAATGGGTGGTGGTTGGTGGCATAGGAGTTATAGTAGGGTTGGCTGATTATGAGGTAGATTAATGGGGAAGAATAAAATCATTAAGCCTATAGGTCATGTTGTAAGATGTAAAAGGACTAGGGTCAACCTTGATGGTTATGACTTGCCCCTCATGTTCAAATTTAACACAATGATGTAGAGTAGAGGGGATACAACTCATGGCTTAGATCCAACGGCATCCCATTATAATTTTATATTGTAACTCACCCTCTACAACATAAAATATTTTAGGAATGGTATAAGGTCTCAACCATATAAGAATAACAATGGTCCCCAAGGTAGTGGCCATTATGTCATTAAAATAGAGAAGAACTACAATGCTTTTGGCCATGATGTTCTTTAGTAAGTGTAACTAATCAAAAGCATGGGAATAGACTATATTGATGTTAGCTCCTATATAAATCATCACTATTTTGACATAGGTGTGATTGATGTATGTAGTGACAAAGAGAGGAGGACCATATTCTTCAGAATGTGTTGGGGGTATCTCAGAATCTTGAAAGGTGATGATGACTAAACATTAGAGGGACCCAATAAAAGATACATGAGGTTGAGGGTAATCTAGTTGTACCTCTATGGATTAGAGAGCCTTTATCAATTATTGATGGTGATGGGGAGAGGTGTTGATCAAGTCATAAAGACTTATATTCACTAGTACTTGGTGAAGTTGCTTTAATGCAATTTTCTTAATGGATGCAGAAGAGTCAATGGAGGGCACACCTAAGAAAGAAACCTTAGGTCTTAGTGATGGAATGGGTGAAGAGGTTGGTGTTGGGGATTAGTTATAAGGTTGAGATTTTGAAGGATATGTCCATGGAATAGATATATTGGCTCTTCCATTACCCATTTGTTGAGCCCAAGATTGGGTAATCATGTGAATGGTGTAGATAATAGGATCAGTTAGATTAGGTGATGGATTTAGTTCCTCCCCCTCACTTTTAGGTGGAAGTGGGGGAGTGGTTATAAGTTGGGTTGGTGGTTGGATTGATTATGTTGGTATTTGGGTTAGTGAGGAGGGTGAAGGTGGTTCATCTGATAATAGATCATCATCATCATATAGGTGGTGAACAAGTGCTTGGAGAGATTTATAGTTCTCCATGTCATGTCCTAGTGCCCTATGGTATGTGTTGTCCCCCAAAAAAATATCACTCATTTTTGGGACAACATTTAAACTATTTTGGTCCTACAGACCAAAATTGTCTCTTCCCTTTTTAAAATTTGTCCTGGGCATTCAAATTCCTCATTTTTCAAGCTTCTCAAAAATCTACAAACTCTACAGGCTTAAATCTATGGACTCTATAGGCTTGAATCTACAGACTCAGCAGGAAGAGAAAATCTACAGACTCTACAAGCCAAGTTCAAAGGACTTCACATGTTGATTTATACAGACTTGGTTTATATGGACTCTATAGGAAAGTTCATTTCTATAGGTTTAAAGGCTTCTATAGGCAAGTTCAACTAGAAGAATCAGTTTTTAACACTTGGTCATTTTCAAGATTGGTTTAGTGCCTTGGTTTAATAAAAAATCTCCATCGGCAAGCATCTAAGTAAAGAAGGCTTGAACTGTTGAACCATTGAACCACTTTGGTTCAAAGGTTTAATGAGTTCAAAGTTTAAAAGGTTCAATGCTTCTGATTCAATGGTAGGTTCAATCAAAGGAATGGTTCAATGGCTTTGTTTAACCAAGTGGTTCAATGCTTTGTTTCACTCGAGTGGTTCATCTACTTTGTTTCAATGCTTTGGTTTATCCTTTGGTTCAATCAAATGGTTTGTTAGTTGGTTCAAAGTTTTGTTTGAACCGTTGAACCAAAACATGGTTCAATGGTTGGTTCAAATAAATGGTTCAAAGGAAGGTTCAATCAAGTGGTTCAATGCTCAGTTCATCTGCTTGGTTAAAAGGCTTGGTTCATTCAATTGAACCATCAGCTTGAACCATTTTGGTTCAAAGCTTGGTTCATCAGCTTGGTTCAAAGTTTGGTTCAACCAAGTAGTTCATTGCCTTGGTTCAATGGAGTGGTTCAACGATTGGTTCAATAAAATGGTTCAATGGCTTGGTTAAACCAAAAAATTCACTCAAAAAATTCAAAGAAGCCTCCTAAAGGACAAGTGCCCTTGCAGAGGGCACTTGGTCGACAAAAACACCCTTTAAAAGGGTCATTTTCAAAGAAGGCCACAAAGGTAAATTCATTTGGAAATTTTGTTTAAGGTAGATAGTCATAATTCTTTTGGACTTTTGTCTAAAGGAATTCCTTTAGACAAAAAGTCTGAAAGAATTCAGAGAAGTCGCGAGAGGAAATCCTGAAGGAATTCACATATATTTCAAACATAACAATTACATGGACTTTTTATCTACGAGAAATTTCTGTGGACTTTTTGTTCATGGGAAAATACTCGTAGAGAAAGCTCAAGAGATAGTCCACTAAGGAAAAGGCCACAAGAGACTTCCAAGGCAAAGGCCACTGAAGGACCCTGAAGGGTAGGTGCCCTTACGGGGGACTCTCAACTACCAAATTGTAGGAAACATCCCTGAAGCCGAAAGGTCATCTTCCCTTCGAGAAGATGTGAAACAAGAAATATGAAGGAAGAATTTAGCTATCCACGAGAGAATTCCAAAACCCAAAGGCAATCCAAAGACCACCCAAAGGGCAGATACCTTTGTAGGAGGCTCTTTTCGACCAAAGGTAGATCATTTCTTAAGGCTTGAAGGGGCAAGTCCTTTTCAAGAAAGTACCAAATAGAAAAGTTGAAGAAAGACCAAGGGGTGACGTGCCCGAAGATGTCAAATTCAAGACAGTGAACTAGCCATTGAAAACATAGCGACGGGCGCGTGAATGTCAATTTTAAATCTCATAAAATAGTCATTGATCCTTTGAATCTATAGACCTGAATGCATTCACAAGCTTTAAGACCAAGACCAGTAGAGAGTGAGGAAGAAATAGAAAAACAAATTAAATCCAAGACCTAATTCAATTAACCAAAAAAGGAGGAACGATGAAGGTAAGATCAAATCACCAGGTGGACATTGAAAGTTGTAAACTTTCAATAGCATGACTTATTTCTCTGCATTAATAAAATCAAATGGGTAAACACCCCTAAGTTCTAGCCTATCATCTTAACAAATTTCAATGCAACATGATGTGTCACTGTTCCCGAGTCCTTCTTGAAGAGGCTATATAAGGGACTCTCTTCTATTGTAAATATATCTCTTTTTGACAATCAAAATGAAACTCTGCTCAAATTGAAAGGCATTTTTGAGACTTTGAGCTTAGTTTGTTGATCAAATTTTGTTATTGGAATAAGAAAGAAAGTGATTTTTTAAACTTTGTGCTGTGATATCTTTGTTTTTGAGAAAATTGTTCTTATGTCTTTTTCCTTAATATGTCTTATGTTCCTTTAATTCAACAAGTAGAATTAGTGACAATAGTTAGGAAGGTGTCCTGAAGAGTCAACTATGGAGAGACTTTGTGCCCTCGTAATTGCCTTTAGTGTGTTTTGTTTTCATTTCTATGTAAAGCACTTCAGGATGACTTTGTGCCCTCATTGTCCTTCATATCTTACTCTTGAGCAATTCAAGTGGAGACTTTGTGTTGCATCTTGATTTTTTGGTTACTACATCTTTTGCTACATTTTGCTGTTACTACCTAGAGTATTCTTGTGGCTTGCTGAATAATACTTGTGAAAGAAGAGGAGTGATTTTTGTCATTTTCCTTGAGTTTCTCCTTTGATCCTCATGCATCATCTTTGAAAAAAGAGAGATGGATGGTTTGTCATACCCTTGGGTGTTATTTTTTATTTATATATACATATAGTATATCTATAGGGAAACTCCCCTTGATGAGAGGATAGATCAGTCCCCTTCTGATGTGGTAAACCTACACATTTAGACAACTAATCTTCCTACTTTGGCTGATTAGACCTATTTTATTTATCAGTACGCTGATCGACAAAATATTTAACCAACAATTTTTGGTGACTCCACTGGGGATATAATATACATTATCCATTTATAATCTATCCATTTACTTCCACACTAATCAGGAAAGAATGCATAGTTTGAAGCATCAAGCTTTAACTGAAGCAAGGTCAATTCTTTTCCATTTTTGTTTCACAATCTAGTAGATTCAAGGTATAAACGAAGCCAAAGGGTTAAAGGTATCATTGACCCTATATTCGAGTTGGTATAGCAAAGTGATTTTGATCTATTTCCTTCACCATCTCATCTCCAATGAACCAAGAGCTTTCCTCCTACTAAAGTTAGATCTCCATTGCCAGACAAAGTATCTACTTCTGTTGTTGATAAAGCTTTGCCAATAATTACCCCTCTAAGATTTGTTATCCCTCCTTTTCATAATCCTACAATGGCAGTTCAAGGTCCCTGGGGTAATGCTTTTGGTCCTCTCAATCTTACTCCACCTCTACATGATCTTCCATGTAGTTCAAGGAAGAATTTTCCCAAATTCTATGGCGATGGGAAAGTTCATCCTGATGAACACATTGTAGCCTTCAGCATAGCTTGTGGAGTAATTAGAGTAGAATTTGAAGATGTAGCATTTAGGCTTTTTGTGGAGACACTACAAGGTGATGCTACAAATTGGTTTTATCATCTACAGGATCAGTTAGTAATTAATTCGAATACTCTCAAAGCTAAGTTTGAAGCTAGATTCAAACCTGTAGAAGATGCACATGCACTTTTGGCTCAACTTACACAGATGAAGAAAGAGCCTCATGAACCAATGAGAGACTTCATAGCCAAATTTGACAAATTGAGGAACAAAATTCCTATAATTGCTCGACCTATAGCTAAGAATCTCAAATGCTTCTTCATTAATTCTCAATTACCTAAAGTAAGTTTTATTTTGAGATATGTTGGTCAAATAGATCTTGCTATAGGTCAACTTTTAGCCACTAAGGTAGAAGATGATCTCATCTTAGCAAGGAAGATAAGAAGAGATCCAAATAGATATAGATCTTCATCATCTTTTGAATATGCATCTATAAGCACCACTGATCCAATGGTGCAAAAGTTGGCAAATGAAGTGCTAGCCTTGAAAAAGCAAATGGCACAAAGAATGTCTTCTACTCCATACAGAGATATGCCAAGAAGGACATTCCCAAATTAGTCATATTAGGGAAATGCTGCTAGGAATCAAGGGCAATAGAATCACCATCCTCCCCCACAAGGGAAACTTGCCCTTGAAGCTCCTCCAACCAACTCAGTAGTTGAATATTTGGAAATAGAACATGTTTTCTCTTTCCAACCTAAGTTTGAGAAAGAAAATGACACTGATATCTTCATAGAGGATCAAGAAGAATCAACTGACAACTCCCACATTAGTTTCCTGAACTACCAGGATGAACTTGGAAGTAAAGGAGAAGCTTTTGATGGATCATATGTAGTGTTTACCAAGTCCAAGAACTAATCAATCCAACAAGCTAATAAAGGGAAGATAGAGGAGAAACCTCAACCAACAATTACAATTGCTAAGCATGGAACCACTTTGCCTTTTCAGTCAAAGGATCTAGTAATCACCCAAAATGTAAGTACATCAATTTCACCTTCACCTTCTACTCCCATTTCGCAAACCAGCCCTCCTCCCATCCCTCCTAAAACCCAAAAGGTTGAAATACCTTCTTCTATTCTTAGTCCAATTCAACCATTTGACATAATTGATCATGTCAAAAAGACAAAAATACAAATGTCTGAGTTTGAATACTTGTAGTCCAATCCTGATCAATTGGATAAGTTGGTCTAATATGTCAAGAACTAGACCATCCCTACAAGACAAGAGGTTAAGAAAATAATTCTTGATTCCCCAAAGAACATGCCCATTCCAAATAATCTTGTCTTTACTCCTCCAGCTACCTCTAGGAAAATAGAACCTTTCTATGTTTCCCTATTAATAAATGGTTATCAACTCAACAATTGCATCATTGATTCCAGGGCATCTGGCAATGTCATGCCTACTAAAGTAGTTGAGTCTCTTAGTCTCACATTGACTAAGACATTTGGGAGATGTTTCTCCATAGAGAACAAGTAAGTACCATTACTGGGGAAAATCAAAGATGCCTAATTTGCATTTGCAGCCTTTCCAGACAAGAGAATCAAGATGACTGTCTTGGTAGCTGATGTCCTAGCATCCTATGGCATTTTGCTTGGAAGAAATTTCTATAAAGACGTAGGAGAAGAATTAAGCATAGATCTATCTGAGGCAAGGATCCCTATCTAAGGCATGATTAAGATATTTCTCCCTAAAAAGGAGGCAAAATACGTGGTCACCCAAACATCAGCCCCTACAGCACAAATCTTATTTGAGTCTTCAGGTAGGGGTAATTATTTCTTTACCACAGAGGATGTTCATGTTTCTATAGATGAAATTTCTATAGCTGACAATCTAGGAATTGATCCAAACAAGACTTTAGGAGAATTGGTAGGGCATAGTACAAGTAAGGAAGGATCTTCCATCTCTAATGAAGAGAAATCGTATAGGAGATTAGCTTCTAATGATGCTTCGATCCTAAAATCCAATGGCAGAAATTTTTCCACCAATGATGGAGTCAGGACTGTGTTGATATCTCCTCAAGGATATATTATTTCTTCATGCAATTTGCAAGATAACAACACTAACAACACAGCTAGATGTGAATCTTTGTTGCTCAGATTGAAGATTGTTCAAGATGAAGAGATCAAACTCCTCCACATCAAAGGAGATGCTAAGCTAATAGTTTGTCAGAAGTTTGATGTGGATAATCCAATCATGTGCTAGACTGAACTAGAAGAACAACCAATTATGGTAATGGACCATGCTACTGCAAATCAAAATTAGCAAAGGAATCCTTCACTAAGAGAGCAAGGAGTTATGGTTTCCAGTTTGAAGACCACATCCTGCCATGGGACAAAAAGAAGAAAAATCCAAGGGGAAGATGCAAAAAATTATTTTCCTAGTGGAGAATTCCATTTTCCCATTACCATTTTTGGGGGCAAAATGTCTTCTTGCTGGTTTATCAGAATAGAGCACTATTTTCACTATCTCCCAAGAAGTAGCATCTAAAATACTTCAATTCTCAAAGTATTAGATCATTCCATCTGTACATATGTATATTTGTATAGTTTTTAATTCTATTTTGTTTTGTTTGTTTTCTTTTTTTATGCCTTTCATTTCTGGGTAGCATGAATCCATATCCCAATGGTACACATGAAGAAACTGGAGATTATGGATTCTACTCCAATTCTTTTCGCAATTGATAGAAGTTCCCTAATAGGAAGAGAAAATCTATAGACTCTGTAGGCCAAGTTCAAAGGACTTCACAAGTTGATTTCTATAGACTTGGTTTCTATGGACTCTATATGTAAGTTCATTTCTATAGGTTTAAAGGCTTCTATAGGTGGGTTTAACCAAAAGAATCAGTTTCTAACACTTGGTCATTTTTAGGATTGGTTCAGTGCCTTGGTTCAATCAAAAATCTCTATCAGCAAGCATCTAAGCAAAGAATAGTTCAAAGGTTTAATGAGTTCAAAGTTGAAAAGGTTTAACGCTTCCAGTTCACTGGTGGGTTCAATCAAAGGAATGGTTTAATGGCTTGGTTCAACCAAGTAGTTCAATTCTTTGTTTCACTCGGGTAGTTCATCCACTTTATTTCAACACTTTGGTTCATCCTTTGGTTCAATCAAATGGTTTGTCAATTGGTTCAAATCTTTGTTTGAACCATTGAACCAAAACTTTGTTCAACGGTTGGTTCAAACAAATGGTTTAAAGGCAGGTTCAATCAAGTGGTTCAATGCTTAGTTCATATGCTTGGTTCAAAGGCTTGGTTCATTCAATTGAACCATCAGCTTGAACCATTTTGGTTCAAAGTTTGGTTCATCAGCTTGGTTCAACATTTAGTTCAACCAAGTGGTTCATTGTCTTGGTTTAATGAAGTGGTTTAATGGAGCGGTTCAACATTTGGTTCAATCAAACAGTTTAATGGCTTGGTCCAACCAAACGGTTCACTCAGAAAGTTCAAAGAAGCCTCCCAAAGGACAAGTGACCTTATGGAGGGCACTTGGTCGACAAAAACACCCTTTAGAAGGGTCATTTTTTAAGAAGACGCAAAGGTAAATTCTTTTAGAATTTTTTTTTAAGGTAGACAATCATAATTCTTTTAAACTTTTGTCTAAAGGAATTCCTTCAGACAAAAAGTCTGAAAGAATTTAGAGAAGTCATGAGAGGAAATCCCAAAGGAATTCATAGATATTTTAAATGGAATAATTTTGTGGAATTTTTGTTCATGGGAAATTTTTGTGGACTTTTTGTTCAAGGGACAATCCACTAAGGAAAAGGTCACGAGAGACTTCTAAGGTGAAGGCCACCAAAGGACCCCAAAGGGTAGGTGCCCTTGTAAGGGACTCTCAGCTACCAAATTGTAAGACACATCCCTGAAGCTGAAACATCATCTTCCCTTGAGGAATATGTGTAACAAGAAATCTAAAGGAAGAATTTATCTATCTATGAGAGAATGCCAAAACTCGAAGGCCATCCAAAGACTACCCAAAGGGCAGATACCTTTGTGGCAGGCTCTTTTTGACCCAAGGCAGATCATTTCTTAAGGCCCGAAGGGGAAAGTTCTTTCTAGGAAAGTACCAAATAGAAAAGATGAAGAAGGACCAAGGGGTGATGTGCTTGAAGACATCAAAATCAAGACAATGAACTAGTCATTGAAAACATAGTGGCGGGCGCATGAACATCAATTTTAAAGCTCATAAAATAGTTGTTGATCCTTTGAATCTATAGACCCGAATGCATTCACAGGATTTAAGGCCAAGACTAGTAGAAAGTGAGGAAGAAATAGAATAGAAAATTGAATCCAAGACTTGATTTAATTAACCAGAAAAGGAGGAAAGATGAAAGTAAGATCAGATCGCTAGGTGGACATTGAAAGTTGTAAACTTTCAATAGCATGACTTGTTTCTCTGCATTGATAAAATCAAATAGGTAAACACCCCTAAGTTCTAGCCTATCTTCTTAACAGATTTCAATGCAACATGATGTGTTACTATTCTTGAGTCCTTCTTGAAGAGGCTATATAAGGGACTCTCTTCTATTGTAAATATATCTCTTTTTGACAATCAGAACGAAACTCTGCCCAAATTGAAAGGCATTTCTGAGACTTTGAGCTTTGTTTGTTGATCATATTTTATTATTGGAATAATAAAGCAAGTGATTTTTTAGACTTTGTGCTATGATATCTTTGTTGTTGAGGAAACTATTCTTATGTCTTTTTCCTTAATATATCTTATGTTCCTTTAATTCAACAAGCAGAATTAGTGGCAGTAGTTAGGAAGGTGTCCCCTGAAGAGTCAATTATGGAGAGACTTTGTGTCCCCATAATCTCCTTTAGTATGTTTTATTTTCATTTCTATGTAAAGGACTTTGGGATGAATTTGTGCCCTCATTGTCCTTTGTATCTTACTCTTGAGAAATTCAAGTGGAGACTTTGTGCTGCATCTTGATTTGTTGGTTACTACATCTTTTGCTACATTTTGTTGTTACTACCTGGAGTATTCTTGTGGCTTGCTAAATAGTAATTCTAAAAGAAGAGGAGTGATTTTTGTCATTTTCCTTGAGTTTCTCCTTTGATCCACATGTATCATCTCTAAAAAAAGATAGATGGATGATTTGTCCTACCCTTGATTATTATTTTCTATTTATATATACATAGAGTATATCTATAGGGAACCTCCCCTTGATGAGAGGAGAGATCAGTCCCCTTATGATGTGGTAAGCCTACACATTTGGATGACTAATCTTACTACTTGCACTGATTAGACCCATTATTTATCAGTATGCTGATCGACAAAATATTCAACCAATAGTATGCATAGATCAAAGTGTCATCAAACCAAGAGGGTTTGGTATTCGAGGGGGTAAATGGCTTAATGGGTGGAAGTTTAATGGAAGATGTTTGTAATAACCTCTACAAAATAACTAATTAGGATTCATTTAGAGGCTTTGGAGGTAATAAATTTCTAGTTAAAAAAATAGAAACCTTCTTAGGTGTGGGGTTGACTTTAGAAATGGTAGGTGATTTGGTGGATGCTTTTGGTTAAGGTGGCTTTATTATGGCTAGTTTAGAGGCAAATGGCTTCAAGGTAAATGATGAGGGATTAATAATAGGGGGGAAAGTGGAAGTGGAAAAATTAGTTAAGAATGATGGAGCTGATGGCTTAGGAGGGGGAAGCGTAGGCATAAAAAAGGGGGTTGGTTTAATCGAATATGAATATGTAATTGAGATGGTAGAAGGGTGAGGTCATAAAATAGATGGTAAATGGGAAGGAGGTGGCATAGGTCAGGTTTAGGGTAGAGGTTTAGATAACTCCATCTTTTTGTTTGTTTTGGTTGATGGTTTCTTTGGTGAATCTGATGGAGTTAGGTCTAACTTTAAAGGTGGGTGAACAATGCAAGGCTTAAGGAGGATTCCTAGATTCTTGGTTAGTCTGGCCATTAAATTATGAGATGAATTTGGTGGAGGTGGGTAATATGGTTCTATTTTAACTTTGGATAAAGATACATTTGATAGAGGGGTGATGATAGGTTTAAATTTGGATGCCAATAAGGTAGAGGGATCGATCTTATTTTGGTATGGGAGCCCAAGACGATGCCATAAGGTGGGTTTATCAAGGTTAAGTTGCAAAGAAAATTATAGAATTTGTACTAACCTATAAAAAGGTTTATAAATGGGTTTGTTTCCTTGATCAATTATTTCAAATGTTAATCCTTGGGTGAAGAAGAGGGAATGGTCCCTTAATCCTTGCCTAAGTTAGAAAGTTTTATAATTGTTGATTGGGTAGATGGGGTAGTTTGTGCTTGCAAGGTAGTTTTTAAAGGGGGAATGGATGGTTCTTTGATTGAGGGTATAGGTATGGTTAGGTTTTATTATTTTTTTAGGTATCTAATAGCATAGACAATGGGCTTAGTGCATTGATATATGGGGTAATGGAAGAAGTGGTTACATTAGTAGTTATCGCTCTTGGTGCTTTGTTGAATGAAGGGGTAGATATGGGTATAGTTTGATTAGATGAAGGGATAAGGGTTGTTGATCCCTCTTTTTGGGTTACCAAAAGGATGAGGGTGAACTAAATTCTTCCACAAGTGAATTAGATTAAGGATTGAGTGAAGTAAAAGGTTCATCCACCATATTGATAGTGTGTGCTTCATGAGATGAAGATGGTTCAAATTAGTTGTTATAAGGTTGGGTAGGTGGAGCATGGTTAGGAAAAGGTTTTTTTTAAATATTGAGATAATGGTTAAGAGGTATGTTAGGGTTGTCAAATGACAATTCACCATTACCAATCAGGTTTTGGACAACACTCTTAAATGTATTACATTGATTTATGTCATGTACAATAACCTAATGGAATGCATAATGGTTATTTTCATTATACCCCATAGGGATGGGGTGATAAGGGTTAAATTATTGGGGTGGATTGATAGGAGGGAGTTGGATGACATTAGCTTTGTCATGATCTTGATATTCAATATATGCAAAAATACCCTTAAGGTAGGGAATCACCATATAATAATCCTTTAGGAAGGAATAACTCCACAATGTCTCTTTGAGGGGACAACCTCCAATATCCTCTTACAATAGAAGACTCAATGCTTACTTGATATATTTACCATGATATTCATCTCCTATATATATACATCTATCTAACCCATGGATGGGTAGCCTCCTAATCCAATGTAGGCCAACCATTACCCAATGTACTACTTCCACAAGTTACTCTATTATCCTAATATATTGTACCCATATAACTAACTAAGGGGATGTGTGCCACATGTCAACATCTCCATCAACCCATATATCATATCCTTAGGTACATAACATTACTTCCCTCCTTGACATGTTTTGTTCCTAAAACATAGGAAGAAACCAAATAATGTGTGCTTCAAATCATTGCACACTTATCTCCAATCTCAATCATCTAGCCATCCATATGTGATCTTGGTAGGTGATAGCTCTCCAAGCTTATTTCCAAATTCCATTATGCTCCTTTGATTTCATTCATGATCATAATGAGATTGCTTTGGTTTCCAAGCATAATTATTCCTCTTTTTATTCAATGTACCATATTCTACTGCGCTACTCTGATTCCAGCCATGACCATAGTAGGTATTCTTCCATACATAGTCATAGTGATTTCCCCATTCATTCCATGTGCCATAGTATTTTTTATTTGGATTCCATGCATATCCATAATGATTTCCCCATTCATTCCATGTGCCATAGTATTTTTTCTTTGGATTCCATGCATATCCATAATGATTGGAAATTTTATTTCCTGTATAGACAAAATGATTGTTATTATGACACTTCCTCACTTGGTTTCATGATTTTTTCCTCTCATGATGATGTGGGTGTCTATATACTTCAACCTTTTCCAATACTTTGACCTTATCCACCTTTGCTTCTACCTCTTCCACCTTTTCCTTCTTTGTCTCTTGCATAGATGAAGTGCTCATTTGTAGTGTGTCTTTATCTATATAATCTGAATCTTCATCATGCTCTTCATCACATGTTTCCATCTCATCCTCATGATCTACCTAGATTGTTATTAGTGCCTTTTTCACTATGATATCTTGTAAAGTGATCTTCTTTTTCTTATACCAAAACTTCATGAACTTTTTCTAAACATTAATATTAATTGTTCCCAAAGTCTTTAACCATGGATATCCAAGAACTAGATCCATATCATCCATATCCAAAGCATAAAAATCTGAATGCAGAACATATTTTTCCATAATGAGCTTCAAATATTTAAACAGTGAAATATTATTACCATATACTTGAACCTCCTTGATATTATTTGTTTGAACATGTAGATGCTTGGCCACATTTATGTTAATGAAGTTATACTTACTGGTAGGGTTTATGGACACAACCACCTTCTTCTTTTGAATGCATCCATGAAATTTAAAAATTGACTCAGATTTATTTGGAGCCAAATTATTTGAACCCTTATTATCCAATTCTTCTTCTTCTTCTTTTTCTTTTTCTTCTTCATCTGCTTCTTCTTCTATTACTTCTTCTACTTCTTGTTCTTCTGTTGATTCTTTTATTTCTTCTTCTTTTTCTACTTCTTCTTCTTCTTATTTATCATCATGATTTTATTCCTCTTCTACATCCTCTTTTTCATTTATATCCCATCGATCTAGGAAGGTTTTCTCCATTGCTTCCCATGAAGAATACTATTGCACAAAGCTCAATTCATTAGTCCACCAATGTTTTGCAAGCCTAGACAAAGAAAACCATAATTCTATTTTCCATAAAAAAAATTTAGTATTCTTCTCCTTAAAATTGAGCCACCATTCTCTAGCATCAACATCATCTTCCCCTAAATTTTTTTTCAACTCCATGATCCAAAAAAAAAAAATTAAGGTTCATGAAACCCTAAAATGTCAAAACTGATCCATAAAATCACAAAAAATCACTCCAAACAACTCAAAAAATTTTGAATTTTTGAGTGTATTTCTCTTATATATTCTTACATCTTCAGTAAAAATTTCAAATAAAAATTCCCTATATATAGGAAGATATAGTGAAATTTTTTAAACCCTAAAATAGCAATAACTCCCTCAAAACGAATCAAAAAATCTCAATTTTTTTACTGTGACTTATTTGAAATATTATCCATATCTAGTAAAACATTTGTGGAAAAAATTACAACCAATCAAAATTTATTGATGATTAAAAAATCTAGGGTTTCACTCCACAAATTGCCCAAATCGAAGCTCTGATACCACTTTTAATGATCTTGATATTCAATATATGTTGAAATACCCTTAAGGTAGGGAAACACCATATAATAATCCTTTAGGAAGGAATAAATCCACAATGTCTCTTTGAGGGGACAACCTCCAATATCCTCTTATAATAGAAGACTCAATACTTATTTGATATATTTACCATGATATTCATCTCCTATATATATACATCTATCTAACCCATGGATGGGTAACCTCCTAATCCAATGTAGGACAACCATTATCCAATGTACTACTTCCACAAGTTACTCTATTATCCTAATATATTGTACCCATATAACTAACTAAGGGGATGTGTGCCACATGTCGGCATCTCCATCAACCCATATATCATATCCCTAGGTACATAACAAGATTTTAGTAATTTATCTAATATTGAGGCATAAGATTCTCCTATAGGTGTGAATTGTTTAGGGGGGGTGATTTTGATTTTCATTTGGTGTGTAAGAAGGGTTGAAAGGACTGGTTTGACATGGTTGATTAACGGATGAAGGCGGGGAAAATTTCAACACCACTAAGTTTGAAAAAAATATATATTTAGGATTGGATTGGTTAGTTGTCTTGGTGGAAGAGGGATCATTGGGTTTGAAGATAGAATTGTAGTTGTGTAGTTTCAACTTCCCTTCATCTATGGCCCAATTTTATTAGCCATAGTGAATTCTTCATCAAAGGTTCTAAATTTTTACACTTTAAGGGTGGGATCAATGTGTTTTACACATCCCCTAAAGAAGATATTGGTTATCTCTATTTAGGGTAGTGAAAAGGATAGTTGATTAATGAGACATCACCACCATGCAACAAAGTCAAAAATTGATTCATCATCAAACTAATTGATATAATAAAGGTTAGTTATGGAGACCTTCTTGGATATGTTCATCAAAAAAAATTCTAAGAAGATTTGGGTGAGTTGGGAGAATGAAAAGATAGAGTGCCTAGGAAGGGCACTATACCAATTTAAGGCATGTCCTAATAAAGACATAGGGAATGTTTAGAGGAGGAGGGCATCATCATATGCAATCAAGTAACAAGAATGGTGAAATGCCCTCAAATATTGTTAAGGATCCTCCTTACCCTAAAACTTAGAGAATTTGGGGAGCTCCAATTGAGGAGGATAAGCATGAATTGGGATAAATGGGTTGATGGGTTCATTGTAAATATGGTCATAGGATAGAAGGTTATAAGATCTAGAGATAGATGACTCGATATGGATCATCTTGTCCATGAGCATCTTGATCAGGTTGGGTTGGGGTTGGGTAGTTACATAATTCAGTGGTAAGTTCTATGGAGATTGGGTTACAGCTATGAATTAGTATGTGGTAGGAGGTATGAAAGTAGGAACATATTGATATGTGGTAACTTGAGGTTGGGATAGTGCCCTAACAAGACTGATAGGTAGTAAGGGTTGAGTGGAAGGTGAAATATATCCTTGTGGTTAGGAATATATTGATAAGGTGCTGTGAGGACTTGTTGAGGAAATGATAATGGTTAGTTTAAGGGTAAACTTGGGTTGGTTAATAGGGGTATGGTTTGGGTTGTAAATGCCAAAGTGTTGGTGGGTTGTTGATGGGTATTCACCCTAGTACTAATGGGGGAAAATTTTATGGTATGGATACTAATAAATTTTAAAAGGGGGTATAAGTTGGTATATTGGTTGAGTTAGAAGGAATGGTAGAAATAGGTATGGAAGCCATCATGTTGGTAGAAGGGGCATAAGTAACAAGGGGTAAGGTTGAGCCAATGTTAGAGGTATTGGTTGGGGTAACATGTGTTTAGGTGGTGGTAATAGATGAACCAACAGTAGAAGATGAATATTGGCTAACAAAAGGTTGGGTTGATGTAACACCAACCATAAGGTGGTGTGGCATACCATAAGGTTGATCCACTGAAGGGACTGATGTAGTAAAAGCATGATAGGCTAAAGTATTGAGATAGTATTAAAAAGCCACATAGTTATTATCCATAAAGCCAACAAATTCTACATCACCTTCGAGGACATATTAGGTGAAGGAGGATTATGGGGTGAAGCATGGGGGGATACATAAATATCCAAGGTGTAATCCATGGATGAGGATGAATAAGAAGATGGTGGTTGGCTGTTTTGATTTCTCACTTGTTGTTTGGTTAAGACCATATGAGAAATGGAAAGGGATTTGTGAAACTTACAACTAAAGCAAAGAACAAACAAAGAAAATCTCAAATTAGACAAAGCATACACTAAAAACACAATTAATCCTAAGATTCATTTTAAATTGATTTTGGATTATGCCTTAGAGAGTGTGAAAGGGGAAATTGGATTACAAGGTTGGTAATATTGACCAAATTTGACCTCAAGTCAAATTTGGGTCAACCCCTACTATTTTAAACTTTTTAGGAATGTTTCATATGTCCTATAGGGTCTCCTACTATCCTACTTATCTCATTCATCCTTCCCTAAGTCCCTGTTGAAGTCCATTCTCCTGGCACTAGCCTAGTCAACCAAAAGTCAACATTGGTCAACTTTGGTTAAATATGACCTTTAAAATATTTAAAGTGTTTCCAAGTAATTAATCTAGTTTTCACCTTATTTCATAGGTAAAAAATATTATTTGGCCACATTTTTATCTCAATTAATGACATGTGTAGATTTTTTCAAGCCAGTAATTTGTCACTAAGATGCGGTTCAATGTGGGAGAGGTCAAATAATTTAAAAATCTATCTGATGATAGTTAGAGAATCAATTATGATTAAGAAATTGTAGTTTTTCTTGTTTTTAGGCCCTTTTGGGCACTTGTAAAGACTCCTTGAGTTCACTTGTATCTAAAAAAATGGGTTAGTGTCTCTTCACCTTCCCACACTAATTTCCATGCTTGGATTTTAGAGATTTCATCAAAAAGTTTAGTTTTAATTCATTTTTCTTCCATTTCCTCTTGACATGATAAGGTCAACTTCAAGTACTCACTATGGGTTGTATAGTTTGATATGGAAGAAATGCTCTTGGGGGTGAATATTTACCAAAGTATAATTAAAATACATAATAATAAGTTTAATTTGGTGCCTCTTACTTTATGAAACATCAGTTTTATCCTAGGCAGAGTTTTATGCACTTCAATCCAAGAGGAGGTTTTACACCTGTTTTAGTTTTTGTTATTTTGGTTTGATGACTTTGATTGTTTCAAGTGTTATTAAAGGTTATATAATGCATATACATAAGTTTTTCATGGTTATACTATGTTTGGAAGAAATAAAATGCCTAGGAAATCCATATCTATGATTGTCTTGTTTTGGATCATCTTTGTTGCCTTTGCTCAAAAATTTGCATCTATAGGTGCCTTAACTTGGAGGTTTTCCATGTTATGTGTAGAAATTTAATGTGTATCAGGTGTTTTGAAGTAATAAATTTGATTTGATGATCAAGGAAGAGGCCATGAAGCCTAAATTTTCACATTATCTACCTCCCCCTTCTCTATTTGCCGTTTCCACCTTTAGGTAGATGATTCTTGCATTAAAAATGTGTTTTCAAGATGATATCTATGTATTATTGATGGGGATTATCTCATTTAATGGTTAAAACTACACTTTAATTTATTGGAATGCCTTAACCTTGTATATTAGTGCTTAATTTACCTCTCTCCACCTCATATATAGTTAATGCATATATTCAAGTGTCATTTGTAGAGCTACAAAGGCTTGTAAAAGAGTAAAATGATAAGGTTGGATCCTCATGATGGCCTAGGAAATAGGTTGATATCTTGAGGATAGTGTTATTAATACTTTATATCCTAATGAAGATGGAGGAATCATCACATAGCAAAATTTTGATTTTTAGGGCTTTTATCCCTAAAGGAACTAATCAGAGAACTAGATGGTTTTATGGATTTCTCCCAATATGTTTGAATGATGCCCCAAAGGCATCTAGCTATTTTAAATTTACATTCCTATCATAGGAAAATTAATGTATAGGGTTTATAAGGTTAATTAACAATGGAATGTGATCATTTAGAGACCCAAAAGTGCCCTCAAAACCACTAGACTTTGACAGTATTCACCTACAAGATTTTAAAGGAAAGTTCACTTTGCACTTCAATATGATAATTGTATCCATGCCATCAATGGGAAATAATAAGAAATGATTAAAATGATTAATATAAGATAAAATTACATGATAAAATGATAACTAAAATGTTTTTAACTCAAACACATACTCCTCTATCTATACATAGGACTGTGAGGAATCACCTACAGGCAGAGAGGTAAAGGTTTGTGAAATAAATATTATCATGGATAAGGTGAAGGAAAGTTTAATGTTTTGTATTAAGAAAAAAAACTTCCATGATAGTTATTTCACCATGATAAATTATATCTTGACCTATAAGACACCTATAGACCTAAAATGAATGAAAAAATGGCCTTCTACAACTGAGCAGATAGTGAAGTGAGATTATGGCACTTGAAGGAGTCTCAAAGAATTTTAGGGATAAATGAGATAAAAATATAAAATAAAATTATTTGGGGAATAAAAATGAGTCTTAAAATCATAAATAAGGACTAAATTCATGACATTATCAACCTTAAATCACCTATAGGCAGGGTCTTAGGACTGTCTCAATTTAAGAGGACAATGAGCAATTAGAAAGCCTAAAAGGGTCAAGGTGATAGGTTTATATTTGAAATAATATTTTCATGGGAAGGAAATTAAAAAGGAAATTATAAAAAATTTAAACCTTCATTATAATCTCCAAATAAATATTTCTAAAGCAAAGATACCCTGTTCATTATCACAGTCACACAGGGTCTTAAGCAAGAGAAGAGCATGTGAGAGTTTGATGCCCAAGGAGGGAAGGAGAAGTTATAAATAGTTAATATGTATTAATAATGATAAAATTAATTAAATTATATGTATATAACATACTTAATCCACCCAAGTCACTTTTCTCATAATCAAAATGGACTCAGTCCATACAGGTGGGGTTGGGAAAGCCTTATTTCAAGAGGTGAATATGAGATTCCACTTAGAAGAGAGTTTTTGAGTGGATACATAGGTTAAAAAATCACTAAATAAGGTTAATTAACATGCATGAAAAAATTGGATGCATCAAATAGGTTTGGAAGGAGCATCCATGAGGAGGTTTGGATAAGAACATGCAAAAACAAGGTTTCTTGCCCCTTTTTGAGGATATTGGGATGGTTAGACCCCATAAACATGGAATAAAACAAAACCATTTGGTAAATTTTGTCATTATGACCTTTTAAATAATTTAAAAAACTTATTTTTCCCAAAAAAATAGGCATAATACTCTTTGTTTTATCTTAGAGCAGGGGTAATCCCTTGATGCACAAGAATGGTAGTTTTGAGGAAAAGTGAAGAATGTTGAACTAGGGACAAATTGGATTATTAAATAAGGTTTGAATATATGGGTAACACATGGATAAACCTAAAAAAAAATTCTATAAGGATTTAAATCAAATAGGGCATCCTACACAACAAGGGTTGCAGTGAAGTATGAATGAAAGCTTCAAGGCTAGAAGCTAATTTGGAGGTCATATGCATTTTAAACATAATATATGATTTTAATGTGATAAATTCAGGATAAATAAGGTATTTTGGGTGTCTTAAAGACATAAAATTTAAAATATAATCATTATAAGGTCAATAAAATATCAAATATGTAGGTAGACCTATTGGCAAGGTTTAAGCCTAAAACCAAACATGGGAAGGTTTCCATTTCAAGCTTTTGAAAATACATTATAATGGTTGGTGGATATTTTTATGGTATAGATAGATATTTTCCAAACCTTATTTTTCAAATAAAATCTTTATAAATCCATTTTTGGCTTAGGAAGCATTCAGACCCCACCAAGAAGCAAAAAATGAGCCTAGGAAGCCATCTTCTCATACTCAAAACATTGCTAAGGTCATGAATGGGTGTTGGAGGTGTTTACATAAGTTTGGGAGGGTCTCATAAAATTAGTTTTTGATATTATTTTTTAGGTTTAATGTCACAACTTCATGAACCATCCTTAAGAGGGTTAGAAACCTTTAAACCTTCATAAGAAGCCTATAGTGACTTATTTGGAGAAATTGAGTTGGTAAGTCACTAAGATGAAATAATAAGGCTAGTGGTATAAAAGGAAATTTTTAGAATACATTCTCAAGTTTTTGAAAATGTGCTTTGATTATATAGATTCTATATAGACAAGGCATATAAGTAGTTTTAGCATAGAATTGGTGTTTCCTATAGGTTATTGAAAGATTTAAGTGATGAAAATCACTTTGATAGATATATTGAGAAATGAATCAAATCCTAAAGTGATTTTAAAAACTCATAAATTTTCCTAAGTTCCTCTACTAGCTCTCTCTTTTCAGCATATCTAAACTGACATCTAGAATGACATAGTGGACAAAGTGAAAACTCAAGTTTGGTGGTTTTTTATTATTTTTTATGAATCCAAGCATATTAAGTGCCTATAAAAGTGTCATAACACATATTATATGGATTATTTAATAAATATGAATATATTTCTAGTGCCAATTGTCAAAACAAGCCTAATTGAGGGTGATCATGGTTGTAAGGTGATGGTGAGCTTATGTAAGAGAATTTTATGATGAAGGAAACTCAAAATGAAAGTTTAATCATCTTTGTAACTCCCCATACTCATCATAAATTCTAAACTTTTCCCTAATCTTCCTTGGAATGCTCAAGAGAAGCCCATGATGAAGGCAGTTATCCAAAAGAGAATGATTGAGGAATTTCAATGCCATATGTCAGGAAGGAGCTCAATTTGGGATGAACACATGTTTAAATCAGTTTCGTAACTCCCTTTCCACCTCATTCACATTAATCATAACTAATTTTCACCTTTGGACACTTGTCTTTGTGCCTTTTGAACTTCTCTCTTTTCTCTCTTCTTCTAAGTTCTATAAATACAAGCCATTTTGACTTTAAAAATGGGGATTCCAATTCTTGTTATGGTCAAGCCTTAATACAATTGCACCTTGTTTTGTATTTAATATAATGAGAAGTAAGTTGGTTATAATTAAGTCCTTTTGTACTATGTGTTGAAGTGATCCATCTTGAATGTCAAGCATAGATTGAGTTCATCTTGTTTTCATGCAATCCTTGAATGTGTTGCTACAAATGACTTCTCTCCTAATAGGTTTCATGAAGTGTATGCTACTGAAATAGACTTTTTAAGTGTGTATAAGTTTAGTAGTGTCATATCTGACCTTCCCTTCACTTTCCTTCATTTTTTGAGTTTTTATTTGCCTTCATGAGAAACACTAATGCTAGGGAGCTCCATTAATGGTGTTGAGACTATTTTAGTTGTCTGAGTTCATTATGCAAACTCCAAGTGTATGAATGAAAATAAATATCAGTGTATCACTTCTTAGTTTAGGTTTTATTTATGTAACTTTCTCTCATTTTTCACCCATAGTAGATAGTTTTAGTAGCATAAGCTCATCAAGTCATATTTAGGGAGATATTCCTTTCAATCCTAGAGATTCATCTCTCTTAAAAATTCCCACAAACTCAATAGATGATTCCATGTTACATCAAACTATAGGAATTTCATAGAGTTTCATAGGGTGCACAATTTGATGATAAAAATTCTCTCACACCTAGTGGGACAAGGTCCAAATAGTGGGAAGATTGTTATTGTGTCTTCTCTCTTATCAACATTTGGAAGCATCCAAGCAAGCACCAATGGTGAATCTAAATGATTTTTTTGTTGTAAGCATCCCAGGTATCTATTGATGAGGATTTTGATCAATTATTATTTTTTCATGTGACTTATAAAGTTGATATGGATGGATATGAGGATAATCCATACCATACACCTTTGTATCAACCTTTTCATGACACTTTCTAACCTTCTCAATAGTCTTATCAAGAATACCATCATCCCTATGAGTCATGGTAGTCCTATGGTCAACCTAGTCCCTTTCCAAATGAGTATGTTTTTTTTGACCAGCCATATGACCCATATTCACCTCAGCGTTATCATGAGGAGCTAAGCAACACCATTAGTTGGGAGGTAAAATATGAATCTTTGAAAACCTTGCTTGAAGAAGTTAAATAGCCCAGGCACTTTTTCCAAGATTTCGACACATCTCATTCTCAAAATGTGTGAGAAGTTATGCCAAAGTTTATAGAATTAGAAAAGCATATAAGTGTGCTAGATAAGTGTTGTGATGAAATTCTTGGTGGTCTTATGGATTGGTTAAGGGTTTTAATTGGGTTATTAATGGGGGTATGTTGAGGAAGAGAAATAATATGTCATTAGTGAAGGATTTTCTATGGCAAGAAAGGATTTTCAATGGTGGATTGATAGGTTAGAAAGATGGGACACTCAATAGGCTACGAAATAAGTTGCAGCTGTAAAATAATCTCCAAAAAGCTATGAAGATCATCAAGAAGATTAGGAGGGGATGAAATATTGTATAAATAAGATCTCCTTCCTATTTCTCATCCTATCTTACTTCTCCCTCAAGATCCCATTCAAGAAGTTTCACCCATATCTATGCCCATCCATGAACATCACACTCCATCCCAAACCCATAGACCTATATATCTCTCTTCCACCATTTCTCTTCTTGAAGAAGAACCTATTCAATCCTCAAAAGAGCCTACTAGTTCCAAGCTTACAACTTGGGACCAAACTATGAAGTATTAGGGAAAGAAAGAGGTTAAAGGAGAAGTCCAAGAAGATGATGAAAGTCATGAGGTGGTTGTGGAATAAAGTGATGTGACCTCAACCCAAAAAATCCTTCTTGTTATCCAAGAGTCATGTCAAGATCTTTCTCTTTCTTCCATATCCTTCATGAGCCTCTCACTACACGTTGCATTATTTATTTAGATCATTTATCTATTTGCCACCCTTCCACCCCATCTCTTATTGAAGAAGAAACTCTTTTATGGGAAACATCAAAGGAGGAAAAAATTCAATTTTCAATAGAACAATAGGATGACACAAGTGATGATGAAGAAGAATTTATCATTGGAACTCCAGTTGGGGCGATCAAGCATAACTCACCCTTCTTGAACCAAGAGAAATAATACTCAAATGAAGTTACAACTAATCATAAGAATGATGGGGATATACTTGGAATGGACCATATGATGAAGGATCAAGATGAGGTGTTTAAAGAAGAAGTTCATGAGGAAGAGGTGATACTTGATGTGAGAGATGACAAAGAAGAATGGCTGTAGTAGATTGAGTTTCTACAAGAGACTGAAGAACTTTATAAGGTTGAAGGCAAAGTATCTGAGAATATAGATCAAGAAGTCTCCATGAGAGACAATGATCAAGATAGAGAAGATTACACTAAGCTCCTTGATGAGCTTGAAAGACTTATAGTTGGCAAACCACTTGCCCATTCTCTAGACATCATTGGGAACCAAGAAACATGATTTGATGAGGCATCATTGGATCATGTAGAAATGAAGGAGTATTATGAAGAAGTTGAGGTAGTTTTAGTTCAAAATGAATTCATATTTATAGGTTATTTGTTTGAAGTTATCTCAGTTACATTGAAATATATGCCAAGAAGATTGGCCAACACCATGAGAAAGATGAAGGCTTCCACGCCAATGTTCAAATGGTAACATGTTTCATGTATCCCTTCATTTTATGAGGAAATAAGTGTTTTAAAATTTCCCTTTGATTTAAGAGGGAGAGATTATTTTAATATAGTGTGTGTTTAATTTGGGTTTGTTTCATTTTGTTGTTGTGTTCCCTAAGTTCTCTTAAAACACAAGTTGTGTGTTTCCTTCTTGTTGTTGGTGTGTGTCTTTGATTTTGTGTGTGTGGGTCAACTAGATTATTTCCATTGAGTCAAAGGTATGTTAAAATTATTTAGAGTGACCATATGTATGACTCTATTCCTAATGGAGGTGTTATTTAACTAGTCTTAGGCATAACAAGCATGCCACCCCTAGAAATCACCAAGAATGTTGACCAAATTGGACCCCAAGTCAAATTTGGGTCAACACCTAACATTTTAAACTTTTGAGGAAAGTTTCATATGTCATATGGGGACTCCTACTATCCTACTTACTCAGTCATCCTTCCCCAAGTCCCTATTGAAGTCCATTCTCTTAGTACTAGCCTAGTTAACCAAAAGTCAATGTTGGTCAACATTAGTCAAATATGGTCAAAGGATCAAATTGTGTTAAAAATGTTCTAAGATGGATTTAACATATTTTAAGATTTTTTCAAGTCATTAGTTTAGTAGTCACCTTGTTTCATATGTAAAAAATATCATTTTGCCACATTTTTAGCTCAATTAATGACATGTACAGATTTTTCCAATTAAGTAATTTGTCACCAAGCTATGGTTCAACATGGGAGAGGTCAGATAATGTCAGGATCTATTAGATGATATATAATTAGTTATGATTAGGAAATGGTAGTTTTCCTTATTTTTAGGCCCCTTTTGGGCACTTGTATAGACTCTTTGAGTTTACTTATAGCTAAAAAAGTGGGTATAGTGCCTCTTCACCTTCCCACATTCATTTATATGCTTGGATTTTAGAGTGTTCATCATAAATTTTAATTTTAACTCATTTTTCTTCCATTTCCTCTTGACATGCTAAGGAAGGCCAACTTCAAGCACTCACTATGGCCATACAGTTTGAGTTAGAATTAATAATCTTGGGGGTGACTAGTGCCCTGAGTCTACTTCACATCCATAACAAGAAGTTTCATTTTGGTGCCTCCTTTATGAACCATTAGTTTGATCCCAGATAACCTTTTATGCACTTCAGTCCAAGAGGGGGTCACTGTTTATACTTATTTTAGTTTTTCTTACTTTAGTTTAATGTCTTCAACTATTTTATGTGTTCTTCAATTTTATATAATGCCTCCATAATTTTTCATGGTTATATTGGATTTGGAAGTTATCAAATGCCTAGGAAAGCCTTTTCTATGCTTGTCTTGCTTTGGATCATCTTTGCTACCTTTGCTCAAAAATTTGCATCTACAGGTGACTTAACTTGGAGGTTTTACATGTTATATGAATAAATTAAATGTGTCTCAAGTGTTTTGAAGTGAGAAAGTTTATTTGATGATCAAGGAAGAGGTCATGAAGCCTAAATTTGCACATTGTCTACCTCCCCCTTCTCTATTTTCCCTTTTCACCTTTAGGCAGGTGATTCTCACACTAAAAATGTGTTTTCAGGATGATCTCCATGTATTATTAATGGGGATTATCCAATTTGAGGGTTAAAACTACACTTGAAGTTAATTATAATACCTTAACCTTGCATATTAGTGCTCAATTTCCCTCTCTCCACCTCATATATAGTCAATGCATATATTCAAGTGTCATTTGTAGACCTACAGAGGCTTGTACATGAGTAAAATGATAAGGTTAGATCCTCATGATGGTATAGGAAATAGGTTGATATCTTGAAGATGATGTTAGTGATCCTTGATAGCATACTAAATATGGAGGAAGCATCACGTATAATTTTTTTGAGTTTTATGGATTTTACTTCTAAAGAAACTAATCAAAGAGCCAGATGGTTTTATGGATTTCTCCCAATATGTTTGAATGATGCCCCAAAGCATCTAGCTATGTTCAATTTATAGTCCTATAATATGATAATTAATGTATATGGTTTATAAGGATAATTAACAATGGAAGGTGATCATTGGGAGACCCAAAAGTGCCCTTAAAACCACTAGTCTTTGATAGTATTCACCTACAAGATTTTAAAGGAAAGTTCACTTTGCACTTAAATATGACAATCCTATCCATGCCATTAATGGGAAATCATAATAAATGATTTAAAGGATTAATATAATATAAAATTACATAATAAAATGAGAGTTTAAATTTTTTAAACCCCAACACATACTCCTCTATCTGTACATAGGACGGTGAGGAATCACCTACAGGTAGAGAGGTAAAGATTTGTGAAATAGGAATTATCATGGATGAGGTGAAGGAAAGTTTCATTGTTTCTAAGAAATAATACACTTTAATGACATTAATTACACCATTATCAAGTCTATAGTGACATATAAGACACTTACATACCTAAAATTAATGGAAAAATGGCCTCCTATAGCTAAGTAAATAGTGAAGTGAGATTATGGCACTTGAAGTAGTCTTAAATCATTTTAGGGATAAATGAGATAGAAATGTCAAATAAAATGATTTAGGGAATAAAAATTATTTTTAAATTCATAAATAAGGACCAAATACATGCCATTATAAACCTCAAATCACCTACAGGTAGGGTCCTATGACTGTCTTAGTCCAAGAGGATAGTGAGCAATTGGAAAGCCTAAAAGGGTCAAGCTGTTAGGTTTAGAGTTTAACTCATATTGGAATGGGAAGGTAAGTAAAAAGGAATGTATAATGTTTTTAAACCTTAATTATAACCTCCAAATAGATATTTATAAAGCAAATATACCCTATTCACTATCACAGTCAGACATGATCTTAAGCAAGAGAAAAGCATGTGAGAGTTTGATGCCCAAGGAGGGAAGGAAAAACTCTAAAAAATGTAAAATGGATTCCTCATGATAAAATGAAGAAAATTAAATGTCTATAACATTCTAAATCCACCCAAGACACTTTTCTCATAAGTAAAATGGACTCAGTTCATATAGGCAGGGTTGGGAAAGCCATGTTTTAAGAAGTGAATATGAGATTTCACTTAGGAGAGAGTTTTTGAGTGGATCCCTAGGTTCCAAAAGCATTAAATAAGGGTAAGGAACATTAATTAATAAATTTTATGCATAAAATAGGTTTTTAATGAGCATCCATGAGGATATTTGGATAAGAACATGCAAAAATAATGTTTCTTGCCCTTTTTTGAGGAAATTAGAATGGTTAGACCCCCTAACCTTAGAATCAAACAAAACCATTTGGTAAAGTTGGTCATTAGGACCTAGTGAATAATTTTAAATACTAAATTTTCCTAAACAAATAGGCCTAATACTCTATATTTTGTCTTAGAGCAGGCGCAATCCCTTCATGCACAAGAAAGGCAGTTTTGGGGAAAAGTGAAGAATGGTGAACCAGGGACCAATTGGATTAGTAAATAACATTTGAATAGCTGGGGAACATATGGAGGAACCTAAAAAAAAATTATAATGATTAAAATAAAATAGGGCACCCTACACAATAAGGGTTGTAGTCAAGTATGAATGAAAACCTTAAGGCTATAAGCCAATTTGGAGGTCATATGCATTTTCAACATAATATATTATTTCCATGTGATAAATTCATGAAAAAGAAGGTATTTTGGGTGTGTTAAATCCATAAAATTTAAAATATAATCATTGGAAGGTCAAGAGAAGCTTAAATATGTAGGCAAACCTATTGGCAAGGTCTAAGCCTAAAACCAAATAGGGGAAGGTTTCCATTTCAAGATTATGGAAGTCCATTTTAATGGTTGGAGGAGGTTTTTAAGGTATAAACAGAGATGTTACAACCCTTGGTTTTCAAATAAAATATTTAGAAATCCATTTTTGGCTTAGGAAGCTTAAAATGAGCCTAAGAAGCTCTCTTTTCATACTCATAACTTTGTTGAGGTCATGCATGGGTGTTAGAGGAGTTTGGATAAGTTGGGGAGGGTCTCATAAAATAAATTTGTGAGATTAGTTTTTAGGTTCAATGTCACAACTTCATGAACCATCCTTAAGAGGGTTAGAAACCTTTAAACTCTCCTCAAAAACCTATAGTGACTATTTTGAGAAATTGAGCTGGTAAGGCACCAAGATAAAAGAATAAGGCTAGGGGTATAAAAGGAAAGTTGTATAAAAAATTGTCATGTTTATAAAAATGTGCTTTGACTGTATAGATTCTATATGGATAGGGTACACAGGTAGTTTTAACATAGAATTAATGTTTCATATAGGTTATTGAAGGATTTAAGTGATGAATATCACTTTTATAGAAATATTGAGACCTAAATCAACTAGTAAAGTCATTTGAAAACTCATAAATTATCTTAAATGCCTCTACTAGCTCACTTTTTTCAAATTATCTAAACTGGAATCTAGAATGACATAGTGGACAAAGTGGAAACTAAATTTTGGTGGATTTTTATGATGTTTTTGATGAATCCAATCATATTAAGTGCCTATAAAAGTGTCATAACACCTCTTGTATGGATCAGTTGAGAAAGATAAAAATATTTCTAGTGCCAATTGTCAAAACAAGCCTAATGGAGGGTGATCATGGCTGCAAGGTGATGATGAGCTTATGTAAGAGAATTTCATGATGAAGGAAACTCCCAATTAAAGTGGAATAATATTTTTAAATCCATATCCTCATCACATATGTTACACTTTTCCCTAATCTTCCTTGGAATGCTCAAGAGGATCCCATGATGAAGGCAATTTTCCAAAAGAGATTGATTGAGGAGTTTCAATGCCACATGTGATGTATGAGCTTATTTTGGGATGAACACATGTTTACATCAGTTTCATAACTCCTTTTCCACCTCATTTACATGTATTTTAACTGATTTTCACCTTTGGACACTTGTCTTTGTGCCTCTTCATCTTTTCTCTTTTCTCTCTTCTTTCAAGTTCTATAAATATAAGCCATTTTGGCTTTGAAAAAGGGAATTCCAAATCTTGGTATGGTCAATCCTTGATACAATTGTACCTTGATTTGTATTTAATATAATGAGAAGTAAGATGGTTATAAGCTAAGACCTTTTTTACTACGTGTTAAAGTGATCCATCTTGAATGTCAAGCATATATTGAGTTCATCTTGTTTTCATGCAATCCTTGAATGTGTTGCTACAAATGACTTCTCTCCTAACAAGTTTCATGAAGTGTGTGATATTGCAATAGACTTTTGAAGTGTGTATGAGTTTTTTAGTGTCATATCTAACCTTCCCTTCACTTAACTTCATTTTTTGAGTTGTTATTTGCCTTCATGAGAAATGCTAATGCTAGGGAGCTCCATTAATGGTGTTGAGACTAGTTTGGTTGTGTTAGTTTATTATGGAAACTCCAAGTGTATGAATGGAAAAAACAATTGGTGTATCACCTCTTATTTTAGGTGTGATTTATGTATCTTTCTCTCCCTTTTCACCCATAATAGTTACTTTTAGTAGCATAATCACATCAATTCATATATAGGGAGCTATCCCTTTCAATTCTAGATATTCATATCTCTTACAAATTCCCACAAACTTGAGAGATGATTCCATGTTGCATCTAATTGTATGAATTAGAGTGTCCTAGGGTGAAATTTTTTATGAAAAAAGTGCCAGGCAATCCATCTAATTTTAGTTTTGGGTTAAATTTTGGTGCTTAAAAGAATTTGCACTAGACTGGGTACATGACATCATACTAGGGGCTTGCTCCCTGCACTTCATGAACATGAAGTCAAGCTGGGCTACTTAGCCAATAAAAACTATTTGTCTAGAGTTTATACTCTATAAAATAATTGAGTGGATCCTCCCCTTAGTGATGAAATCCAAGTGTGATCATCATGTAGGGTAATGTGATCCAAAGGGTGATGAAATCCTAATGGGCCTTGTCTCAAGTAAGTTTTGATATTTATTCTATGAAAGTGGTTTGGTAGTGTAATATAAGTGTGCAACGCTTGATTCAAAATGATTTTAATTAACTAGGTGAGCTAAATCAAGCATGCAAACCTTAAATGCACTCAATTTTAACCAAAATAAATATTTTATTGTCACTGGATGAAAATAGAATGACTAGCATGAACTTAATGCAAGATGAAGATGCAACCTAGGCTTATAATGAATATTTTCAATTTTTGAGTTTTAGAAAAGAAAAGAAATTTTTATCTTTTTAAAATTTTATAGATGATAAAAATGCAAGAAAATGAATTTTCACTAATGTAACTATATGCCTAAACAAAACTATGAACCCAGAAGGGGTCCCATTGGGTGTGCTATAATGTTTCCTACTATTTTTAACTCTATTATTACTTTTATAAGGAAAGAAAGAAAGAAAAGATAAGAGGTGTGTACCTAGTTAAACATTGTACTTGTTGATGACTAGATAAATTGAGAACTCATATTTTATGAGGAAGGAATAACTGTAATAAGAAAGAACTAAACCAAAGTATTGGTTAGACATATATAAAGGGTGGACTACCTAGCATATGCTAGATCCAAGAAGTGAAAGCTTCCTTAAATGGTTGTCAATCCACTCCCCTAATAACAAATGGTGCTGACAAAATAAAGGAAATATATTTGCATTTAAATTGACATAAAGGTAAGTGATTGTACTAAAAAGAAATAAAATACCTATTCCATAGAATGATTAAGTGTTGCATAGTGGGTTAACACCATGCCAAAATGGGTCAAGAAATGGTTCAAAAAATCTTAGCAGGCTCTAGAGATAGATCAAAAACAAAAAAATAGCCTCTAGTTGGGAAAACGGGTTAAAAATAACAAACTATTATTTTATTAGATAGGTGACCAGAAATAGTCAAGTTGATCATCAATGGTTGATCCAACTAGTGATAGGTGACCAATGATGGTTGCTATAATTGGTAATGGTTTCTAGGAACCGATGACAGTCTCTTGAGGAGTCTAATAGGATATTGAAGTGGGGTTAAAAATATGTAATTGATGGTTAGGGATCTAAATATAGGTCTAAAAGATATGAAATGGGGTGTAGGTGGTCTAAAAAATGTGGGATGAGGTGTGGGTGGTTTGAGTAAGATAAAAAAGTTAACAAAGAAAGGAGATGCTGAAAACAAGTGAAATATACTTATAAAATGTTGAATAGGTGATAGTGGAGTTCTAAAGAAAATTGGCTAGGATAATAGTACTTCAATATTCAAAAATCATGTGGATAGAGTCTTGAGTTGCCTAGATACCTACACAAGAAAACAAGAGGGCTTAGATGCAAATTTTCTCATCCCAAGCTCTTCCAATAGCCCTAATTTTATAGCAAAAAGTTTCTAAGTGAGGAGGGAGGAAATTGCTAAATTGGTCTGGGATAAAAATGCTAATTCAAAGTGATGCTAAGTTGTATGCTTCACATGGGAAAGTTTTCATTTAGTTCATGATTTTCTTCCACACAGCTAGAAGTGGATTTAAAATAGGCCTAGGGACCTAACCAATGATGGTCAGGCCAACTAGTGTTAGTCGAGGACCTAAGGCAAAATGTGTAAAAATTAGTTTAAAATAAAGTGGATTAAAAAGGCCAAGCTAGCAAATTAATAAATGGGCTAGGTTAATTAGGTGGTCAACTAGCTCTAGGGTTGGAGTTTAAGGCATGGGTTTGAAATCAAAAATTGGTCAAGGTGTCATTTTTGAGTGTCTACAAGCATAATAAAGCCTCCAAAATGGTCAAGGGAAGAATCATAAGCATACAAAGTCCTCTATGACATAATATCCACTATTTGATGGTCAAGGGAAGAATCATAACAACAGTGGAGTAATGTGGTGATTTTTTATAACTCTTTGAAGATTTTATATGAAAAATTACATTTTATAAATAAGGCAAATAGTAAAAATACTTATCAACATATCAATTTTTTGTAGCTTCTAGATATTATTCTAGCTCAAAATTATGTAACAAGCAAGAGAAGTTAGCTAATAAAATGACACAAATAAATGTAGAAATTGATAATTTATTTGACAAGAGAAAATATAACATGATATAATATTTCAAAGATATACACATTAATTTAATATACACACTACTTAGTCAACTTGTAACCAAACCATTTTTTGATATTTTATTGTAGACTATTGCCAATAACTTCAAGGCAAAAGTTGAGAGACTAGTTTTTGGAAACAGTGACCAAGTGATTTAATTTATAAAATTGTATAGGGATAAGGTAGCATAGTTTTAATCCTTGATTACCTATTTTAGAGCCTAAATGGGCTTACACATAAAACTTATGGACAAGATCCCAAATTTTTTTAAGCTTCCTATCATTAATTTTAAAGTTATTAAACTGGACTTTGCAACATGTATGACCAAATATGAAAATATAAAATAGCAAGTATGGTTGGTCTATTAGGTAGGAGATTCACCTTTAGTATCTCAATTTTAAACAACCAAGTCCCCTTTTCCTATGTATACCATAATTTACACTCCAAAAGGTCCTGTAATAGTGACTGTGCCTTCTATTACCATTCCTTTATAAGCTCAAACAAGACAAAATTTAATCACAATTACAAAAACACCTACAAGAAATTTAATCATGGTAGCCATGCAAGGATTGTATATGTTAGAATCCCTTGTTTCTACTATTTCTATCTATCTAATTCCAACTATAGTTCAATCTAGTTTGAGTGTAATTTTAACTCATAGTGCTAATTATTGACCATTTTGACCACAAGTCAGAATAAGTCAATGATCTATAGTTAAAAACTTGATATAAGGGTATAATATAATTTCATATGGTGTTTCACAGTCTATTTTATGTCATTTCATATGTTTCTAGCCTTATGAAATTTTGTGGCATTTAGGGGTCATAAATAAGCATCGAATGAGATGGTGCATTATTCAAGGTGTTCAAGTGTTCTAGTTTTCCTTCCAACATCCAATATGTCAGATTACCTATCAAGAATGTCAATCTTATCTGAAACTTAAAGGTTTCCTAATTGAAAATAAAAAAATAACTATAAAGAAGAACTTTTGTCACTTATATAGCCTATAAGGGAGTGTGACACATGTGGAAACCTTTTGGGATGACTCTTTAACTTCCAAAAACTCATATCAATGTTTTATCAGCTTTATAAGTGATAAAAATTATCCAAAACCATTTGACTCCTTCATCTCTATTCTATACATGCATAACTAATTAGTAGGTTTTTAGTTGGTCTGACCAATAAGAAGAATTTAAAGATAAATGCCTTTGTGGTGTGATAGTACACTTAGTTAAATTCAATTTCATGCTTGGATTGCATGGATTTGTCATTTATAGTTTATGAATCATTATTTACAATTTGACTATGTTTTTCTTCTTATTAAACCCCATACCCTATAGGTTTTCTTCTTATATGGGTAAGGTCGTATAATATAGATAATGAAATTGACTCCATAGGACATATCCCCACATGGTATCAATCTCTGCATTCATGATTTCAGTTGAGTTGAGGAGTACAACATCTCAAGTTTGTAAGTTTCTCTCATTGGGGATGATAGGTATGTTTTCATTATCTACAGAATCTTGATGTCTTGGTATTGGTTTCAAAGGATGGTGATAGTTTAGTTTTCATGTTTCCAATGTCTTCCTAATCCCCTTTCCTTTCAAAACTCACTCTCTAATGCAATCATACATGGATTTGTAGTCATAAGTGACACATAATCAAGTTTCCTACCATTGTTCATTGATAGTCATGTTGGGTCAAATGTCCATAGAGTTATTGTGAGTTTTTAATGTGATGAACATTATCTTGCACTAAATAAATCAAGCTAAACCACTTTACAGTCCAGGTTTGCTTGTGGTAGATTGATTTTCAACACACTCAGGTCTGCAACATGAATGTACATCTACAGGTGCCATACAAGATATATTCACATTATAAATAATACTTTTTTCCATTTTTTGAAGTTTTATTAAGATTGGAGGATCCATATGAGACCTTGAAAATGTCGAATATTGGTGGTAAGGTCATACCACATTGATGCAAGGGCATCTTATAAGGACCCCAAAAATGATCCATTTTTGTCTTTAGATAGTATAATAGTGTAGAATAGTTTATATAGGTCATCTATAGTCTATGTTTTGATCTTTTGTATTTTCAAGATACATAAAATTCAAATTATAGGTTTTCCCTCCAAAAACACTATTTAAAAATTTGAATGTAGTTGAACTTTGTAAAAGAACTTTTGTGCAATGTGTGAAGGTGGTAAAATATGTAATAAACATGTTTAGGGTTTTATACCCTATATACTATTCATATATATCATAAATCCAATGTCATAGTCTTAAAAATGTCATATTGTGCAAATGAAGAAACAATCATGTAAGAAGAAAACCTTACATGGTAAAGGAGAACCAAGAATTTAATTATGCATTCTTGTTAGGGTAAAGAGTCAGTTTTGGATTTTTTTAGGGGATTACATTAGAATATAATAATGGATAACTTAATGTATGAAACCATTTGTATTTTAAGGAAAAATAATGATATTTTAATTCCTTCTTGTTTTGAATGAATATGCATATGTACAGACCTTATTTGTGGTCAAATAAATGTTGTTGGTAATTACATGTGACTTGGTTAGAAGAATGAAAAATGATTTGTTTTAAAATATTTTTATATACCAAAACATTTATGACTAAATAGATATTTTGAAAGGACAATGGTAAGAAAGAGCCATGTTAAGTGATTTCTAATACAGACTCTATTTTATATTATGTGATGTGGTTAAAAACTATGATTCAAGTTTGATAGTCAAATGAAATAAGAAAATGGTTGATAAATGTTTTTAATATATTATGGAGTGTGTTTTGGAACTAAAATTATCAAATTAAAGATAATCATGTGATCTAGTATGCAAATAGAATACAAACAAGTTTATAGACCCCTATGTTGGGTTGAGTGTTTGTCAAGTGACTGTGTTTTGGTTTTTATGTATTAAGTGACATTGAATTTTGAATTAAAAATGTTGTTTAGGTATATTAAATTTATTTTAATTTATATGTTTCATTATATATGGTAAAAAACATTATATGTTCAGGTAGATGCTACTAAAACCCTATTTTTCTTGTAGATGCATGTTGTAAGAATGGACAGTGTGTTGGAACATTATAAGGCTAAGATCAAGATCACATTGTGAGTGTTCTATAATACCTTGGGAAATTTATGTGAATAATTTTAGTGATATTATAGCCTTATTATTAATAAATAATGAGATGAAAGGTTGAAGACTTTGATACAAACCTGTAACAGTCATTGGCTTTGCACATTATATGTGTTTTGGTATAGAAAACCTAGATAGTTGATTAATAAAGGACATATGATGATTGTATAACATTCCTAATGTCAATAGAAACCTATAAAATAAAATTGGAGGTTTTAAAACTTATTATAATGCACTCAGTAGAATTTAATGTGCTCTTAGTATGTGATTGAGTCTAAGCAAACCTAAACTAGGGTTTGGGCCATAACTTATTTTATAACTATCAAAATGTGCTAAAAACTTGAGTATAGCTTGTTATCAATGTTTTATAATATATTATGGAATTTTTAGTTTATTTTCATATAGGAGGGTACCTTATTGGAGGAGTGTATCTAACAAGGTTCTAAAAAGTCTTAATAGGCCTAATCAAAGAATGCAAATGGTATATAAAAGTGACAAAAAAGAGGATATTTATCTTGAAACTTTTTATAAAAATAAAAGAGGATAAAGGGTATTCATATTGATGATTTATTTTTACATATTTGCCTTTACCTATCTATATAAGGCTAATAAACCCATAAATAGGGCTACAAAGAATGATTTAGAAGAAGGTAGAGTTGTTTAAGTTTGTATTGATACATTGAAAATGGTTGTAGGTTAGATAAAGGGTTTTAAAAAGTCAAGAGGAACACCTTTAAGGTGATAATAAAAATGATTCAATGTGAACAACATTATATCTATTAAATTCATGTTCGTATATGAGTATGTATGATGATGTTATGATTGCTATTAATGAGAGATTCAGTTGGTTGAGTTTAGACATGTGAAATATGTTGTGTGTGTGTTTTTTGAATAGAATAAAAATAGGAAATAAAGTTTTGGTCCATTGGAAACAAGGAAAGGAAATTTTTTATTGAATAAATTGGTCAAGTTACCAACAAGTGAATCAAGAATTGTATGCATGAGTTGGATTTGTTGGTATAGAGAAAGAGAAAATAGACAAGGATAGAATGTTTGGAGAAGCTCTAAATAATACATGATCACAATCTATACTTCCTTCCCTGTGCTCTTGTCTACTACTACATTCACCTTTAGGTACCCTAAAGGAAGATGACCATGTTGGAAAAGACATATTTGAGTGGTCTCCATCTCCTCAAGGTTTCAAACATACATTTGAAGATGTTTAAAGGGACTAGAATTGATAAAATGTATATACACCATACATTTTTTGAAATATACCTTCACTTTCTATGTCAGACCTATAAGTGTCACCTACAAGTTTCCACAAAGATTGAACAAGGTCAAAATATCATTTTGGAGTTTTCTTGAACCTTCCTCAAGGTATCTAGGGGTTGAATAATGTTCTACTTTTCCATGGGTAAGATTTTGAGTTGTAGAAGGACTTGGTGATTCATATGCACACATGAAGGAAAGTTTAGAGACAAACAACCTTAATCTCTCTGAACAAAGACCCTACAATACTTTTGACATTTCCTTGATGGATTATCATGAGGTCTTAGCTAGTCAAAATGTTTCCATTATGGAGCCTCAACCTAGTTTCAATGCTTGAAATAAAAGGTTTGATGATTCTATCATGTGAAAATGTGTTAGTAGGTCACTATATTGAATTTTATTTTCACTATACAATACCATTATTCTATGTAATGATTGAACTCAAATAGACTTTTAATGTTAGGAGACCTAATGAAGGTATAAATTTCCATATATATGACTCTTTGTGAATAAAAATGTCACTATGATCCTTAAAATGTAACAAAATAGAGTTCACATTCAATATTAGGTGTAGACCATCACCTAAAATCTCCATTTGGTCACTAAATAGTCACCTACAGTTTGACTATAGTGTGACAATAGGTGAAAATGAGTGAGTCAAGTATTAGTAGGTATAAAATTAAATTTATTAGAATTTAAACCAATATGAAATGATATAAAATATCTATAGGATGTATTCGATCATAGATACAATTCCAAACATAAAATTTCATCTATAGGTGGGTCCCTGTTCTGAAGTAAAACACAATCAGGTCTAAGTAGAGTAGGGTATGCATTAAAGGAGTCAATATGGATGGTGAAAAGTGTTGAAATGTTATTAATATATTAAATATGATAATTTTATCCTAATTATATGTTCAAGATAGGCCGTATATCATAAAGTGAGTTTTAATGACATTATAGTCCATGTTTGCAACCTTATACAGTCAACATTTGTACCTAGTCAAGTACAAGTTATGCTATAGAGAGATTAAAAAGGATTAAGATACTAAATATGTTTGAAAATAATACATATGGTTGGTATTAACCTCAATAAACTCTCATATAGTGTAAATAGATCATAATATACATTTTCAAAGGTAACCTATAGTTCATAAGTAAACCCTGCACATAGTGAACTCATCTAAGGGTCTATCTTGGGTTATAAGGCATTTATGGGTGTTAAGAACATCAACAAACCATGAAAATTTATGTAGACCACCTTCATGACTAGATTAATCCTCCTATACCTTAATTTTACCTAGGTATATAAGGGAGATACCCTTTGATTTGTCTTAGATAAAGGCTACTCCAAGAAAACATGAAATCTATAGATAGGGATAAAGAGGTATAAAAGATAGGTAGAAGTGTCAAGACATTTGGAGGAAGGTTTATAAGGTTGATAAAGGCATATAAAATTGTTTCCAAGGCCTTGGAACCATAAATAACTACAAAAGAGAGGTTTAAGCATCTAAAACATAGTCAAGATTTTAGACTTTGATTAGCCCTAAGACCCTAAAGAGGTGTAGTCAACATTTCTAACCCCAAGTGAACACTCTATAGAATTGAAACACATTTAGAGGGAGATATGAAGTGGAAAACAAGATTTGGTATGTAAAGAAACCTCAAATAATGGTCAAATTTGGCCCAAAATAGCTTAGACTTGTGTAGAATGGATAACAAGAGCTTGAAAGGCCCATTTAAGATGCTCATATCTACTTGAAGGTTGTACATGAGAGTCTAAGGAGTTTGGGGAGGTTTAAGAAGGTAATTAACATTATTTTTATGGAATTATTTTGCAAACACAATGTTAAACTTTTATGAACAATCATTTAAGGTCAAAACATCTCCAAACCCTCCAAAACCCTAGTTCTAAACCTGATGGAGAAAATGAAGAAGGAATGGCATCCAAATTAGCTAGTTTTACTAGGAAATGATTTTGAGATTACAGGGGACTCTCTATGGAAGCCTCTTATCATATTTGAGTTGTACCCTACCTATATGGGTAGGGTACAAAATTGGTTTATTTGATATTTTTGTGTGTTGTGTAGGTATGGAAGGTTTTAAATGGATAAAATAAACCTTGGGAGTTATCTTAGGACTTAAAATAACTCAACATGATCATTTCATGCTTAAAAAATATTCCTAAGTGTCTTTGCAAGTAACTTCACTCTAGCCAATCAAAACTGGCATAGTGAGTAAGATAGTGGGAAGGGTGAGAACTTCAAGTGGGAGGCCTTTTAAGGTTTTCCTAATGAATACAAGGTTATATGAGGTATTAAAATGTGTCATAAAATATCTTGTATGTATTTTCATGGAAAACTAAATCCAATTTTGAGGCCAAGTGTGAGGTGTGAATGAAAGAGGAGTTGTTTGGACTACAAGTATTGATAACTCATCCTCAAAATAATATTGATTATTAGGGATGAAACAAATTCATGGAGGAGAATGTTTATAACCCCTCCCTCTTAGTTAAATCATGAGATATATCCTTAGTCATTTGTGGGACATTAAAAGAGGGCCAAATGATGAAGGTAATTTTCTAAGCAAAAAAAAGGAGTTCTATGATACATTTTAGGAGTTTTTATGCCTTTGAAGGTAATTTTTCATATCAGACTTTCATGGTATATTTAATACTCATTATAATACATTTATAACTCCTTTTATTATCATGAAACATGTCCTAGTGACTCTTGGACTTCATTCCTTTCTCCTCTCTCTCAAATCCTATAAGTAGTGGCCATTTTGGCTCTTGTAGATGAATTCCACTCCATGTATGGTGAATCCATACTAGAATTACATTGTATTTTTACTTTTAAAAATAAATTAAATTTTGTTTTTGATTTCATGAACAATCGTCTAAGTGTGAAAAGTGATGTATGGTGATGCAAAGTGATAATCTTCTATCCTTTCTTCTCTTTATCCTCTCATGTTTATACAAGAGTTCCTATTCTAATAAGTCATATTAAGTTTTTAAAAGTGTATGTGTCTATATTTTAAGTGTAAAATGAGCCTTAGTGTTTACACCTATCCTATGTTTCACTTACCTTAGATACATTTTGTGCATCACCTCCATATTGAAACACTCATGTTAAAATATTATAAGACTTGGAAGCTGTTTTATATGCCTTATTTCTTAGTGCAAGAGATATGATAGTCATATGGTAATAATATTGGTGCATTATTCCTTAGATTATTTTCATTTCATGCAAACTTATATCCCTTTTCCCATAAACAATCAACTAGATTAGGTGATAAGCACTTCAAGATATATTCAGGGAACTAGCCCTTAAACCTAGAAGTCTACTTCAACTATAGGTAAACCCACATACCTGGAATGTATTCCCATGTTGCAAAAATATGGATGAGACATGAACACCCTACTCTAGGATGTAATATTTGGTGAAGATAGTCTTACCACACTCGGTGGGATCAAGGTCCAAGACAGTGGGAAGTTTATTGGTGTGTTTTCCCTCTAATTAGATTTTGAAAGCAAGCAAGTTAGCACCAATGGTGAATTTGAATGAAAAATTATAGTTGTAAGTAGCCTAGGTATATCTCATTGAAGATTTTTATCAGTTTTTTCATCTCATTTAACTTATGAGATTGATATGAACAATTATGGTAAATACCCCTATCATGAACCTCCCCATCAGCCTTATTATAACCCATGTTATACCCCTCAATATTCCTATCAAAATGCATATCAGTTCTATAATCTATTATAGCCATATATTCCTCCATTTACCTCTCCATATAGACATAATGTTTTTAGATAGCCTTATGAGGAAGGTTGCCAAGAAACCTATCAAACAATGCCTCCCAATTAGTACCAATATGAGCCCTACTAATAATATCATGATGCCTATAAACCTTAATGGGATCCCTATGAGTCTTGTCATGAATAATTAGATGGTTCTATGGAGTCTAAGTCAAGATATCAAGAGGTAGTAGTTGAATTATTACAAGTTCAAATACAACAAGATGAAGTTGGTCTTGATCCCCATCATTACCCTCCCCCTCCATTATTTCCATCTTATATCAAGTCTTTATTAGCATCTATACCATAGTTACTAGTTAATGAAGATGATATGAGAATATGGGATGATGAGTATGATGTTCTCCCTAATAATCTCATGAAATGGTTATGAGGTGCTACCCAAAGTTGTATGTATATGTTGGAGATGTTTGAAGAGCTATAAGGAACTCAATGGGAATTCAAAGAATAAATGGACTTGGCAAGGATGTGACTTAAATATTTAATAGATAGGCTAAGGATGTAGGAGGACAAAGAGGTTAAGAATGAACATGTTGCTATTGAAGAGCCTTAAGGAGGTTATTGGAAAGGTCAAATAATGTAGATGTTTTCCATTATAGTCAACCCAAAGTGTCATTTACCCATGAGCTTACTAGTGCATTACTCTTTCCTAAAACCATTCACAAGCCCTCTCCTTTATCTCACACTCCATCTCTAATCCATAAGCCCTCCACCACACCTCATTCCTCACCTCCAAATCATGAGCCTATCCATCAACCTTCCACCTCACCCCTTCTTGAGAAATATCCCATTTTAAGAGAAGCAAATGAAGAGGAAATAGATTGAGTTATAGTTAATAAATAATATGCCATGAGTGACTATGAGGAAGAAATCACCATAGGAACTCCCATTGGTGAATAAAAGGGAGATCCTACCTTCTTGATCAAAGAGAAACATATTGAAGAATCTTTTATAGCTTTCCATGAAGAATGTGGCAAAGACATGAAGAGAGAGGTATTTGAAGAAGGCTCCATATCTGATCATGTGGTTATGGATGATCATCTTAAACATGAATTTCAATGTGCTATCAAGGATGAAGGTGGACTTAAAGTCATTCCTCAAGAAGTTACAGTCCTAAAATAATCTCATGAGACCAAAGTTGAATATTTAGTCATTAAAGAGTACCTCATAACTCCACCTAATTTTGAATCACCCTTAGATTCCTTGAAAAACAAAGAAGACTAACTTGATGACCTCATACATCAAGAAGAAAAGATTGAAGAGGTGGTTGTCCTAGATAATGAGGAGGATAAAGATGTTTAGTAGCTAAAAATGAAGCTATTTAAAGAGCTTGAAGATATTTACCAAGTTGAGGTTCAAATACTTGAGAAGGTGGAGAAATATTTTTCCATGGAGGATAATGATCAAGATTAGGTGGATTAATGCAGAACTCCTTGATGAGCTTGAAGAGCTTGCAACTGAGAGGAAACCCAATCTTATAAAGATCACCATGGAAACTAAGAAGGTATGTATTTTTGAATAACCATTATAATTGGTAGAGGAGCCTTATGATAAATGTAAGTTTGTTTTGATTAGAGAAGATTTTATTTCCATAGATAACCTAGTTAGAGTTACTTTATTCTCATTGAACATCATGCTAATGAAGTTGGAAAACACCATGAATAAGATGAAGGGATCAATGTCAAGGGACAAAAGGATACATGAATAATTAATTAATTCATGTAATGAAGCAAAATAAGTTTTAAACTTCCCATTTGATCTAGGATGAAGTGTTTATTTTAGGTTAGTTAGTGTTTGAGTTAGTTAGTTTGGTTGTTTTGTTTGTGTGTATTCCATAAGTGCTCATAAAGCACATGTGTGTTTATTTTGATTGTATTTAATTTATGATTTATGTGGTGTTAAATTCAATTTATATGTCAATATATTTTATATATGACTCCATGGCCCAATGGTTAGGATTAGGCAACTGGTCATGGCATATGAAGCATACCACCATTGAGAAATAGGTAGGAATATTGACCATTTTGACCACAAGTCAAAATGGGTCAACCCCCTATAGTAAAAAACTTGGTATGGGGGTATAATATAATTTAATATGGTGTTTCATATTCCTTTTGATGTCATTTCATATATTTATAGCCTTGGTCATGGTCTAGTTTAATCCTTAGGACATTTTATGTCATTTAGGGGTCATAAATGAGCATTAAATGAAGTGGCATGGTTTTTAAGGTGTCAAAGTGTTATATTTCTCCTTAAAACATATAATATGTCAGATTAACTATCAAGATTTTAACTTTTATCTGAAACTTATAGGTTTCCTAACTGAAAATCAAGAAAATAACAAAAAAGAATGAGTTTTGGCACTTGTACATCCTATAGGGGAGTGTGACACATTTATAAACATTTTAGGATGAATATAAGAATTCATAAAACTAATATAGACATTTTATCATCTTTTTAATTATAAAAATGGTCCAAAACCATTCTAATCCTTCATCACCCTTCTAGACATGAAGAACCAGTCAAGTTTTTAGTTGGTATGACTAGTAGGAAGACTTTCAGGTCAAATTAATTTGGGGGATTATATTAAAATTATTAAAATTAAATTTCATGATTGGAGTGAAGGTATTAATAACTTTTATTTTATGAATCATCCTTTACAAGTTGACTATTTTTTTTCTTGTTAAACCCCATACCCTATAGGTTTCCTTCTTGTATGGGTAAGTCCATACAATCTAGTTGATTAAATTGACTCCAAAGGACATGGAAAGAATCAAAAAATGGTTTAAATATTTTTTTAATTATTTGAGTTAATTTTAGGAGTAAAACATTGTAATTTTTCAAGTTGGTCTCATTTGGGATGATAGGCAGGTTTCCACTATCTACAAAATCTTCATATCTTCATAGTGGTTTTAGAGGATGGTGATAGGATTATTTTAATGTTTTTAGTGTCTTTTTAATCCCATATAATTTAAAAACTCACTCTCAAAAACAATCATACATAGAGTTACAATTATAAGTGACACATAGTCAAGTTCCATGCAAGTGTTCATTGATAGTCATGTTAGGTCACATGTATGAAGCTTTCCTAACATGTTACTATAGGTATTGTGAGTTTTTTAATGTGATTAAAATTATCTTACACTAATTTAATCAAGATAAACCACTCCACATTCCAACTTTGCTTGTGGCAGATTGTTTTCCAACACACTCAGGTCTACAATGTGAGTGTACACCTCTAAGTGCCATACAAGATATATTCACATTGGAAAAAAGACTTTTGAATTATTTTAAGTTTTGATAATATTTAAGGATCCATATGAGACCTTTAAAAGGTATAATATTGGTGGTAAGGTCATACTACATGCTCATAATCTATACTTCCTTTCCCATGCTCTTATCTACTATACATTCACCTTTAGGTACCCTATAGGAAGATGACCATGTTGGAAAAGACATATTTGAGTGGTCTCTATCTCCTAAAGGTTTAAAAAATACATTTGAATATGTTGGAAAGAACTATAATTGATAAAATGTCTATACACCATGCATTATTTGAAATATACCTTCACTGCCTATGTCACACCTGTAAGTGTCACCTACAAGTTCTTATAGAGATTGAATAAGGTCAAAATATCATTTTGGAGTTTCATTGAACCTTAATTAAGGTATATATGGGTTTAATAATTTTATATTTTTATATGGTGAATATTTTGAGTTGTATAAGGATTTGGTGATTCATGTTCACACATGAAGGAAAGTTCAAAGACAAATAACCTTAATCTCTTTGAATAGAGACCCTGCAATACTTTTGACATTTCCTTGATGGATTATCTTGAGGTATTATCTAGTACAAGTGTTTCCATTATGGAGCCTAAACCTAGGTTAAATTCTTGGAATGAATGTTTGATTATTTGATCATGTGAAAAGGTGTTAGCAGGTCTCTATGTTGAGTGTTATTTTCACTATAGAATGTCATTATTCTTTATAATGATTGAACTCAAATAGCCTTTTAATGCTAGTAGACCTAATGAAGGTATAAATTTACATATATATGACTCTTTTTGAATAAAAATGGCACTATTATCCTCAAAATTCAATAAAATTGGGTTCACATTCAATATCAGGTGTAGGCCATCACCTACAGGCTCCATTTGCTCACTAAATAGTCACCTATAGTTTAATTGTAGTGTGACAATAGGTGAAAACAAGTGATTCAAACATTGGTAGGTCTAAAAGTACATTTATTTGAGTTAAAACCAATATTAAATGAGATAAAAGATATATATTAGTATTATATCATATATATAATTCCAAACACAAAGTTTCATTTATAGGGGGTCCCTGTTTTGAAGTAAAACACAATCAAGTCTGAATTAAGTAGGGTATACATTGAAGGAATCAGTATGGATGGTGAAAAGTTTAGAAATTTTTTGAATATATTAAATATTATAATGAGATACTAATTATATGTTTAAAAATATGCCATAGAGAATAAATTGATATTTAAGTACATTACAACTCATGTTTGCAACCCTACACAGTCAACATTTGTATGTAGTCAAGTACAAGGTATGTTATGGAGATATTGACAAGGGTTAAGATGCTAAATGTGTTTTAAAGGACTCCATAGATTTTTTATACACCTCAATAGACTCTCATATAGTGGAAATAGAGAATAATATCCCTTTTCAAAGGCAACTTATAGTCCATGAGTAAACCCTACACACAATAAACTCATCCAAGGCTCTATCTTGGGTTCTAAGGCATTTGGGGGTGTTAGGAACATCAAATTACCATGTAAATTTATAAATATCACATCCATGACTGGATTAATCCTTCCATATATTCAATTTTTCTAGGTAGATAAGGGATATACCCTTTGTTCTATCTTAGACATAAGTTACTCCATGAAAACATGAAATTTGCCGACATGGATTAAGAGGTATAAAAGATAGGCATAAGTGTCAAGACATTGGGAGGAAGGTATAGAAGGTTTATACAATTATGTAAAAGTGTATCCAAGGCCTTGGATCCATCAAGAACTACACAACAAAAGTCTAAGCATCTAAAACACATTCATGCCTTTAGGCTTTGACTAGGCCTAAGACCCTAAAGAGGTGTAGTTAACATTTTTAACCCCAAATGAACACTCTACATAATTACAACACCTTTATAGGGAGATATGAAGTGGAAAATAAGATTTGTTCTACAAATAAACCTTAAGAAATGGTCAACTTTGGCAAAAAATAGATCAAACTTGTGCAAAATGGAGAATAAGAGCTCGAGAGGCCCATTTAGGATGCTCATATCTACTTGAAGGTTATGCATGGGAGTATGAGGAGTTTTGGGAGGTTGAAAAATGTATTGAACATTTTTTTATGGAATTTTTTTACAAACCCAATGGCAGACCTTTAGGAATAATCATTTAAGGTCAAAACATCTCCAAACTCCCCAAAACCCTAGTTTTAGACTTAATGGAGAAAATGAAGAAGGAATGGCATCCAAATGAGCTAGTTTTATTGGGAAATGATTTTGAGATTATAGAGTACTCTAGGGAAGCCTTGTATCATATTGAGTTGTATGCTACCTATATGAATAGGGTATATAATTGGTTTCTTTGATAGTTTTGTGTGTTTTTTAGGTATGGAATGTTTTCAAGGGATGAAATAAACTTTGGGAGAGAACTTAGGACTTGAAATAACTCACCATAATCATTTCATGCTTCATCAAAACTCCTAAGTGTCTTTTTAAGTGACTTTACTTTAGATAGTCAAAACTGACATAGTGAGCAAGATAGTGGGAAGGGTGAGAACTTCAAGTGGGAGGAATTTTAAGGTCTACCTAATGAATCTAAGGTTATGGGAGGTCTTTAAATGTGTCATTAATTCCCATGTATGTGTTTTCATGGAAATCTAAGATAATTTTAAGGCTAAGTGTGAGGGGTGAATGAAAGAGGAGTTATTTAGACTATACAAAATGATAGCTCATCTCTAAAAGAATCTTAATGATTAGGGATGCAACCAATGCATGGTGGATCATGTATACAACCCTTTCCTCTCAACTATAATCATGATCAATGTCCCTAGTTAGTTTTTTAATGTTCTAAAAGGGCCAAATGATGAAGGAAATTTTATAAGCAAGAAAAAAGAGTTCTACACCACATTTCAAGAGTTTTCATGCCTTTGAAGGCCATTTTTTTCTATAATAACTTACATGTTCTATCTCAAACTCATTCTTCTACATGCATAACTCCTTTTATCAACATGAAACATGTCCTAGTGACTCTTGGACTTCATTCTCTTCTCCTCTCTCTCAAATTCTATAAGTAGTGGCCATTTTGGCTCTTGTAGATGAATTCCACTCCATGCATGGTGAGTCCCTACTATAATGACATTATATTTTTACTTTTAATAATAAATTAAAGTTTGGTTTTGAGTTCATGAAAAAATTTCCAAGTGTGAAAAGTGATGTATGGTGATGCAAATTGATAATCTTCTATCCTTTCTTCTCCTTATCCTCTTATGTTTATACAAGAGTTCATATTATAACAAGTCATATGAAGTGTTGTAAAGTGTAAAGGTATATATTTTAAGTGTATAATGATCCTTAGTCTCTAAACTTATCCTATGGTTCACTTACTTTGGATAGCTTTTATGCGTCTCACCTTCATATCGAAACTCTCATGTTAGAATCTTTTAGGACTTGGAAACTAGTTTGTATACCCTGTTTCTTAGTGTAAGAGATATGATAGTCATATGGAAATCATCTTGGTGCATCACCCCTTAGATTAGTTTCATTTCATGAAAAATTATATCCCTTTTACCATAAGCAATCAACTAGTTTAAGTGATAAACACTTCAAGATATATTTAGGGAGATAGATCTTAAACTTAGAGGTATACTTCCACTATAGGTACACCCACATACTTGGAAGTATTCCCATGTTGCCCAAATCTAGATGAGGCTTGAAAACCCTCCTCTATAGTGCAATATTTGGTGAGAACAATAACTATTCTTAGTGAATTGACTACTAGAGCTTATTTTTGATCGAGTTGTTTATATATTTATATAGGAAATATAGAGTTGAGTTAAGACTCTTATTTATATATTATAAAACATGTAAATTATATATTCTAAATTAAGAGTGAGTCTTATTTTTATAATTTTTATAATAAAATAAACTTTAAGGATGAGGTGACCCCATATAGATATATATACATGTTTCTTAAACATTGTAAAGAGAGGATAATTTTGGCAATTATTGAAAACAAGGAAATTTTCTATGACTATCTTGTGAGTTTGTGTGAATGTGATTTCTCTTCCAAATTTATATGTTTCACTAGTGAATTTCCATTAGGCTGATAAATTTTTAACAAGCTAAGTGCATATTTTTTTTAGAGATAAGATTAAACATTTTGTTAGTATTTTCATTTATTTGGTTATAGATCATATTTACAACTTGTTAGTGGCGAGATTTTCTTAGCAATCTGTTACTAATAAGATATTTGATTATAGTCATTAAATCTAACTGTAATTACTTCCTTATGATCTTCACTTTGTATTTTTGTGTTTTTTACTTTTAGCTAAACCATAATAGATATTGGTTTGTGATATTTGCTTAACCTAGTATAGTAAGCTAGCTTGGAAGGGTTTATTCTCCAATTAGATCATAGAGCCCCTTATTTTTTGCCTTATACTTCCCACCTTTTTATATTTTTGGAAAAAAATCACCTTAGTTTAGATCCACCCATCTAACTCAAGTAGAATTCAGACATTCATCATATCTGAACCATCCTTGATAAATAAATAGTATGTTCACTATTATTTCACCACATGGTTACTATAAAAGTAAGACCCCCAAATCATGCCTTGGAGTGAATATTTCATTGATCCTAAAATTTTAGTAAACTTACCTTAATAATATTTTGTTTTCATAAAATCACATTAATAGGTTTTACATGAGACTAGAAGGAGGGCCCATAATTTTTTATTGTTAAGATTCACTCGATTTGTGTACACTGGATCTGCTAGTGAAGTTAATAAGGTCTAATTTTATTTCTTGTATAATATTTATAACACCTTTACGTGTTCATAAAATATCCATATCAAATAGAGGTATCCCTAGGAGAATCACTACTTATCAAAATTTCCAACACAAGAGAACCAATCTCAATGTTTTATTATGGCCTTGTTAGGTGGTTCGACCATCATCATAGTTGGTGTAGTCCATGATTTACCCATTAATGTTGAAAAGTATCTTCCTTCATTATCTCTTTTTGGAGATGAATTATAGATGAACATATTAAATTCTTTAAGACTTCTTTAGGACTATTGAATGTAATTTATGAGGACATTGCATGCAAGTTATTCCTTTTCGCCTTGTAAGATACTACTTATGACTGGTTCCTTAATCTTATAGATAATTCCTCATGTCATGGAACCAATGTCATGAAACATTTTTTTACAATTTGGATAAGTTACCTATCCTAGTGTGAAATACCAACATTTTTATAGTGTGAAAAGGAAACCTAACTAACCAATTATAATTTTCAATGCAATATTTCAAAATATGTATAGCTATATAGATATTGCACATAAAACTATTTATACTTGGCTCTTGAAATGTATAAAAATGCATTAGATTCTATGATTGTAGTATTTTTGTGTAGATCTCAAAATATCAATAACTTAATATACACATATGTTAAATCCATTAATATTGATAAATAATTGAATCCTCAATTACATGATTTTTCCATATCTAAAACCAATCAAAATTTCCTTACCTTGAATCCCATTCCAAATGCCAATTAGAAAGTCATGGAAAATAATCAAAACTAGGGCTCACTCAGTTACCTTTATCTCATGTTACACCAAACTAGAATCTAAGTTTTCTAATTAATCCTACACTTGCATCCAACCAACATGATCAAAATCAATATTTAGTCCTAGTTAATTCCTTTACCACATAGGGGATAGTATTTGATTATAATAAAATTGAATTGTATGTCATTAAATCCAAGGTGTAAACAATGAGTCTATAAGTATGCGTGAACACTTAGGAAACATTGTAGGGGAAACAACCAATAAGAATTTTACATTCTAAAGATATAAAAAACTATTCAATAGATCAAGTAGTAATTCATATTATCATCTTAACAAACTACATGATATGAATATTTGTAGGCTTCCTTACCTAATTGGTGTAGAGTATACAATATCTCCCATCATGGTGAATTCAATTACATGAATTTCTATAGTACTTTTGAAATATTTAAAAATGATAAATAAATATTTGAGGTGGTCCCAAATAAACTTGATTCATTTACAGTTTGTCGCCTCAGTAGTTATAGTATCACCATTGTATTTAAGACTTATGATTTCTTATTCTTTGTTGAGTATGAGAATGATCCATAAGATAACACATATGAGATTCATTTTTTTCAATAATTCTAAATAAATAACTATAATCTAAGATATAATAATGAACATCTTGTCATTGGTTCCATTCCTCCAAACAATAATGTAGTTACTCACCTTGATCTAAATGTTAATAATATTTCACTCCCTCCCAAATAAAATGATCAATAATAACATGATGATCCACAAAATAATATTATATAAAATATAGTTAAGGACATGAAGAAAATCAAGGAAAATATTACCCTTCATGAGTTCATTCAAATTATAGAACAAATAAAACTTTTCATCTAGGATTTAGTTATCAAGCCATCTACTGATAAGTCTAAGTCTTTGTATGCCAATATGGTAATTTATAAGGACAAACCTAAGCTACCACCTTTATTACTAACCTTCAATTTCTTTAGGAATAATGTGCATAACTATGTAGTTGACTTAGGTGCTTCAACTAATGTCATTCCCACTATAATATGTAAAAGGCTAGGGTTGGCCCCAAATAAAATCTAGAAGAGTGGTCTTGTAGTTAGACAAATCTCCAGTCTGAGTTATTAGATAATTGTTAAATGTTTACATAGATTTCACTTTTGATCCATGTTTGTAACAATACATTGACATCCTTGTATTTAAAACTCCTAAGGCCTGTGTCCTACTCTTAAGCTGTGATTGGTCAAAAACATTGAATGGATACATGGCAATAGAATTTTCACACATGTGGTTGCATTGGAAAGGAGTAGAAAATCAAATCAAAGTTGATAGAGAGCCAAGAATGAATTATGCAATCATAAAATATAATTCTAAAATGAAAAAGTTAATTATTATTCATCTCATGTAGGATTTTACACTTTTTAAACAAAGGCTAAGGATAATGAATGAGAATTTGAAGGTCCTTATAAAGTGTGGACCTTAATTTTTGATGATATTCAGTCCAAGTAGGGATATGGTGCTAGAATAACATTAACTAATCTTGATGGGAAGTAGTACCTTGTTAATTTTAGGTTATAGTTTTTTTAGACATCTAATTTCTATCACTATCATACTAATATTGTAGGTCTGAATGACTTTTTTTAATAACACAAAAACTACACCAAAATCACCAAAATGCTCTAGTTCATCCACATACATCATGTGCATGTGTTGATTCACATCCATGTATTCATAACTAGGGAAATGAATTTTATGGAATTGTTATCTTCTCCTAATTTACTTCAAATCATATTTTGACCAAACAAAGTGACATTTTGGACTAGTGAAATCATCTAATTCATTTGTACACATCACACATGCATGCCAATTCACATCTGTATTGCCCTAATTGGGGTATTACCATATACACAATTTACACCCTTTTCTAGTTCAAATACAGTAAAATACTAAGTAAATTAGCATTTTTGAACTTTTTGATTAAACAATAAACCAATTTACAAGAAATACAAATAAACTAATTAAAATCATTAAACAAAGCAAATTAGATTAAGAGCTTAAGCAAGAAATACATGGAAATTTATTGAATAGAATTATTAAAAATTAATAATTCAAAATATATATGCCATGACATCATACAAGGGTATCATCCATAAAGAATTAATAAAGATAAATATCAGGATTAAGGCTACCCATGCCTTATTAATGATCCATTATTCCAAATATGGATTGTCACATTTATCACTTGTCCCTTAAAATTTGAATGGATTTGTGACCCTCCATCTTGATCTTCAGATGAAGAACCACAAATCAGTTTCTTCATTTTGGAAAAACTATAAATACATGAGCTATGGTCATAACCTTTAAGCTCTTTTTGGTGTAGAAAAACTATGCAAACATATATCTAAATATTTTCACTCATCCTTTCAAAACTGATCAAAACAAGAGCCAAAGTTATTGGTGCAAGGAGAGACGTATAGATACATTTATGCCATCACATTAACAAAGACCTCAAGCACCAAATCCAGGCACAAACATGATTAATGGACCAATATTGGAGGAGGGCACTTGGGGAAGGCATTTTCCATGTTTTCTTGTCTAATTTTATTGACTCTATTGATCCATGCCCCTCAAGGGAGTTGGCCTAGAACACTATTTCTTTATGCTTTGTCATTTGTTTTATGTCTTAAACACATGAACTAACTTGTTTCACAATCCTATTATACATTCTTGATGGGATCACACACTCCACATCCATATTAGGAGTACTTTAGCACTCTTAAATAATTAAAAAAATAAATAATTTCCTTGTTTTCATATTTTTTTTATTAATTTTTATGTGTTTATGATTTAATTCAAATTTATGAAAATATCCACTATGAAACTAAGGATTCAAAAGGAGCTTCTATGAAAACATTATAGGAAACAATGAGATTATCTGAGAAATTGTAAAATCTTCCCTATTTTGGGCCTCCTCTATTAAATCATGAATTCATAGCAGTATGTTACAAAATCATGAGGGGTAATTATGAATTCATTCTACATTTTTAGGGGTTTTTTGTATTTTTTGTATATTTGTAAATTTGGAACATTTAGTTGTGAAATTGTCACTATTATTTACAAAAAAATTCTATGTAATTTATATGCAAGTTTTTGGGAATTATGAAATTAGAGAATATAATTGTAATATCATCTTATATAAGTGTAAAAAAAATTAAAAATTATGAAAATGAGTGATATAATTGTGAATTTGTAGATTTTAATACAAAATTGTTTAAAATATTTATGAAATCACTTTTCTCTACTTATGTCTATAGGTTTTTTGGAAATTAGTGAAATCATCATTTGGAGAAGTGAAATAATAATTTTGAGTTATGACATCACCATTTTGAACAATGAAATCATCCAAGTAACTAAAAAATCACATTGTAAAGTTTTATGTATTTTCCTTTTTTCTATGTTTTTCATTTACCTAAAATTTCATAGTTTACACTTGATTATGTAACTATGACATCATTCCAAAGAATATATATTTCATGGTTTTGAGCTAATTTTTAGGTGGCCTTCATTATCTAATCAAGCAAAAATCGATCCTTTAATGATTTTTTTAGGGAAATAAGAAAAAGAGAAGGATTTTAACACATTAATAGAAGCATTTCACATTATATTTTGGTTCTTTAAAAAATTATGCAAAAAAAATCTTTTTGTCATTTCAAAGTTCCAAACAAAGGCCAAATTTCAAACACATTTCCATAAGTGTTTAAAAAGAACAATCACATTTAGACTCAAAGCTCCTAAGAGAACTTTGTTTTTTGTTCTTAATTTTTCCAAGACACTAAAGTAATTTTAGTAAAACTTTGTTGTGCCTATGTTCTCCCCTTGTCCCCTTTAGGTAACTTGGGTGACCAAAAATCCATTATTTTGCTTATTTGATGGAGTTTACCTGAATAAATTTCATGTATATTCTCTCCTTTTTCCTAAGGACTTGGATGACTTAGAAAAAAAATAGTTCTTATTTTTGTTTTCATTTTGGCTTGTGAGTGGGAGTTCAACACCTCCTCACAAGTTATTTAGGTGAAATTTGACCTGGGGTTTCATCTCCCAGCATTTTCCCAACCCCAATTATCCAGTGGGGTATATAAATTGAGCATTTTAAATGGATGGGATAGTGGTTGAGAGGTTAACCTAATTAGGTGGAAGAAGACTGGGGTCAAGTGACAGTCTAAACATTAGAATTCACTAAGTAATATAGGATAAAGTCATTATGCAAGGGATAAGACCCTTGCATAAAAATATAGTGGTTTGAATACATTGACATATATTTATTGTGCCCAAGTGTTTCTAGGTACTTTTAGACTCTCTAGATAATCCAATCAATTTTTTTAGATTAATTAACCCACTTTCCATATATTATCCTCCCAATTCTAAGTAGCTTCAGTTATATAAGTTCCATACCCTGTATCATTTATTGAGAGACAATGGGGGCCTATAAAACTCTACCTATATGTGCTCTTTATTTATTAGATTAATAATTAATTCCTTTGAAGAACTGGTATATCAACAAAATTTTGGTTGATACTATGTACACCTTGTGTCAATTTAGCTTAAGAGCATGTACTTAAGTGCTTCTTATTCATTAATTTCATTATGATTCTAAAATAATCATGTCATAGGAATGAAATAATTCTTAAAACCTCTCAAACCAAATTCAAAATCCATTTTTAAGTATTCAATCTAAGGATAATTAGTTTACACTTGAGTTTTACCTACCACTTGTGCTTTAGTGTTTTACTCTTTGCATTTAGTTTGCATCACTTGGATTGGATTATAATTTGATTTTAGAGCCTTAACTATGTGTGATTCTTGTTCCCATATTTTACACAGTGACATGTATTTACACATTGAGGTGTTACATTGTTCACATTACCATTTGACACTTGGCCATTTTTCATAATATTACATTTATCATTTAAAGTAGTATCCTTTGTCTAACTTGGTATTATTATGTTACACATTTTATATTTAATTTTAAACTTAGGTTTTATTGCATTAACCTATGCCATAAGTTCTTGGACCATTCAACTTTATTTTCTATTATGTGCAGTTATGCTTCCCATTTTCTTCTAAATTTTAAATTTAGATTTTTTTGTGTTTGCCAATGCTTTGAGTTCTTAGACCATTTGAACTTATTCTAATTTGATGATTGAGAAAAAACATGGTATAATTATCCTTTTATATGGTACCAATGCATTTTGGACTTAGGATTTTCTTATGTTATCCTACACTGTAAGTTCCAATAATGTTATAGCTTCTTCTAATTTGTTGATTTTGACCTACCAAGGTCAAGCATCGAGTGTTTTAGTTACTTTCGTAATGTATTTTTCCACCTTTGAAAATATTTTTACACCTATATAAGTACCTAAAATCTCAACCCATAGTTTCCTAAAAAACACTTGTAATATCAAATGGGGGGAATCGATCTCAATTGATTAAGTTTGACTAACCTTGGTTAGTCCATATTGAAATACCAAGCATAGAACTACATTTCCAATGCTCTATAGAGGGATCAAAACTAAAATTTATTTCTCTCACTTGTGTGTGTGTGTGTGTGTAATGGTTATATGTAGATATATTCTATTTCTCCTATCTTACCCTTGGCACAATAATGAAAATGTATCAATAATTCAACTATAACTCTATTAGTTTAATGCAAGATATGTATGGCATTGTATAGATCTTGAAATGTGAGAGGGATTTTTATAAATGCCTTATAACAATTATATTTATATATTAATCTCTTAAATTTTTAATCAAAAACTTAATGGATCTCATAATGGACCCAAAAGACCTTAAAAGGGACTCAAAATCAATGTCTAAAAAGAGGAAACGTGTCAAGAGAGAATTAAAATAACAAAGGACAAGATCGTCAAGAAGGGGAAAAGATATCTAAGAATTTTAATATACCTTAAAACTTAAAAAAGTTATAGATATATCTATTTTTAAATTTGTTTTAAGTGAAGTGGGTGGGAAAATAAGGTCACATAGTCACAGAAAATTACAAATTAAAAAGGGGAGGCTTAAATACATGTGCCATTAAGTATTTAATTTTTATCTAAGATCCATAAAAGAAAAGTGGTTGAAATATATTATAAAATAAGTTTTGTGATAAATTAGGGTGTCTAAATTCCCTTCCCCTCTGCAACCCTTCCACTTAATCTAGCATTTTAGTGAAATTACAAATACTAGATGAAAGGGAAAAATAAAATGCACACTTATGTAGATGATTATTGTGTAGACTTTTCCTGTGCCATAATGATCTCGAGTGTTCCTAAAAAATGAGATATATGTAATTAGATATGAATAATATTTAATTGAATCAAAATATGTAACCATAAATTAAATATTTCCAATATTATTCAAGTAACAAGTGCACATGTATGTATGCCATGGAGCAATATGAATGTTGAATGTCAAGAGTTGACCCAATAACCATGGAAAACAAGAAGGAAATATAGCATATTTTCATTCCCTATCTATGGAAATGGATAATATTCAAATTATTCAATGTGATTAATAGAACCATGGAGGCACACAAAAACCGCCATGTGCTAACTCTAGTAACTATTTTGTTTGAATAAAATTGCTCTTTTATTGAAAACTAGTGAATTAAGGGTGATCAAGAACCAATTTGAATTATATATGTATAAAATAAATAAAACCCATTTAGGGATGTAAATAACTCAATTTATTTTTTTCGTCTTTGTAACCCCAAGATGTTAAATGGGTTGGATTCCATAATGGATTTGTAGGTTATAGTATTAGAGGGTGTATAATCTCCAAGTTATGCACTACATATTTTAAATAAATTAACCACAACATATGGATTTAGATTCAATTATCACTTTATTTCTTAGTTCATATATGCATAATCAAAATATAATGGATAAAATCTATTCCTATTCCATGTACACATATATAAAACAATAAAATAATGTTGAAATTATAGCATGAGTTTGTATCATGCCTCTTGAATTTGAAAAATAGTATAGTGTATATGAATATGTATCATGCCCTCATTGATAAATGTAGAATCTATAACTGAATGTAGATGTAGATTTATAAATTTTGTGTGAAAGTTTTGCATTAATCTATATTTTCCACCATAATTATATGATTTTTTTCATTATACTTATAATATGAATAATATGCATAGAATATGCCCTACTAATTTGTACCAATGATTGAATTTTTAAACATTTTGCATTCTTAGAAACTATAATGTGTTATATCTTAGACTCTATAATATGTGATTTTTAATTTGAATGTATGTTCATGGCATATGACCCTAAACATTGTAATAGTATATAAACCTCTAAGGTCACATTATGATGTAATGACTAGTCAAATATCTAAATTATATCGGTTTCATAACATTTTTTTTAGTTTTTGCCCCATGTTCCCCCCTTTATAAATGATGGATGAGAATATAAAATATATTGGATCAAAATATATCGATTTAGATAATTTATATCATTTATAATGGTTATAAAATTATGTATTAGATCCATGTAAATCATGTCAATCATAACAACGTATAAAAGATAAAATAAGAGATAGTTGTAGTCAATTGCTAACATGATTTCCAAAGGAAATAAAATTTATATCAATATTTGTAGAATTAACTATTTTTGAATGTCACAAGTAACTAAGTATCATCATGATGTAATAAATGGTGTCATGTGTGCCTTGATGTAATTTATGGAACATGTTTTCAATAAACAGAACTCAAGATATCACTTGTAGAACTTTTGATTTTTGAATTAACTACATAATAAGCATAGTAATTGATATTTTAAAATTCAACTAAAATAAAATTAAGATGGAAAATATTTTTTTTAATTAATTTTAAACTTTTTATTATGTAAATTGACCTCTAAGTTTTTGAGATGCCTAGTTGATGATCTATGTTGCCACTTTGATTAGAGCACTTATAGACTACAGATGATCTGATATGTATTTTAATTACTTGATTTTTAGTAGATTTTATGATTTATGGTAATTTTTCATGAAATTTTGAATTTTGGAGTGTTTGACTATTTTGGCATTTTTTAGAGTTGGAAATTTAGAATTTGACATTTTTGACTTGTTTAGGTTGATGTTTTATTTTGTTGTTGACTTTGTTTACTAAATTTTTTTGTGTGTGTAATAAATTAACTTAGATTTGAAGCTGATATGACCTTGTGTGTTCTATTTTTTTCATCATGATTTTCATGGATATGAGTTTTGATATGGGTGACATATGATTAAATTTATAGAGATGGGGTTAGATTATGTAGATTAGAAGATATTGGAGGAGGTTATTTTGACGTATATTGAATAATTGGGTAAAGTTCCATATAATATAAATTTTATGAATGCATTTATGGAGAGTTGGAACCCTAATACATGTAATTTTTAGATACCAATGGGAGAGATGACTATCATACTAGAGTATGTGTGGTGTATCATATGGCTTCCCATTTTTTGACAAAAAACCATGGTGATGGGTGAAATATGTACAATAGATTATACACAATTATTGATGAGTGCACAATGGGTTGTATTATTTTTAATTATAGCGAGTGATCTTAATGTTGTTCCCCCAACATAAGGTGGAGGGGATGGAGATGCCCATATTATTACAGTTGTTGTAAATGTTATATATGAGCATAAGTATTGATATGATTATGTGTATATATTTTAATTAATAGTTACACACACACACACACACACACACACACACACACACACACACACACACACACACACACACACACACACACACACACACACACACACACACACACACACACACACACACACACACACACACTCACTCACTCACTCATATTTTGACATTTTATGTGATGTGTATTGGTTTATGGTGGTAGATCTATTAATGTGTTCTTTGATGTGGAATGTGTCCTATGACATAGTGGGTAGTGGCTTGGTTGAGAAAGTTGATCATATTTTAGATGAGAATGCATATTTTTTTGATATGTGTGTGATAAAAACTATGACATATATTGTATTTGTTTAAAAGTGTGGTGACTTATAAGTGGAGCTTGATAGATAACCCATATTGAGTCATCATTATTATATATCTATGTATTTTCTCAATCAACATTTTTATTTTCATTATAATCATATACATGTTATGTTTTGGATTTGGATACTTGAGATAAATACTAGATAATATAGGTCATGGTCATGATCACATGTAATGGAAGGATGAGATGGGTCTTTGACTTTACATGCTAAAAATCTAGTTAGTATTGATAGTTCAAATTATGGAGATGACCCCATCATTGGTTGATATTTATATTGTAATCATGATTCTATGTGTGTGTGTGTGTGGGTCTAAAACATATAAGTCATTTTTTCATATATGTCAATGTTGTACATGCATATGTTATATGCCTTAAATTTTTGAGTTTTATGAGTTTCATAATCTCATTTATTTAGTTTTGATTAAAATATCACAAAATTATGAATCTAATTAGTATTTATAGTTCAAATGATGGGGATGGCCCCATCATTGGTTGACATTTATATTGTAATCATAATTTCATGTGTGTGTGTGTGTGTGTGTGGGTGGGTGTAAAACATAGATGACATTGTCTCATATATGTTAGTGTTTTACATGCATATGTTATATGATTTAAACTTTTGAGTTTTATGAGTTTCATAATCTAATTAATTTATTGTTGATTAGAATATCACAAAAGTATGAATGTATGAAGTTTAACATCTTGATATTAATCGTTATATGTTACTATTTGTTACTTCTTAGTGTCACATATGTGATATTATAACTCAAAATTGGTTTAAAAAAATATTGTTTAAGGCATTCATTTTAATCTTGCTAATGCATATATTGTTGAATAATTTGAAATGGTTCCACTTCTAACTATTATACCACCTTGTTGACTAGTAGTTTAGGATGTTCCATAGATAATTTATTCACTTTTTCCTTAGATATTTTTTTTAGAGAAGATATAGATGTGTTTGTAACATATAATAATGAAGAATTGATGGCTAAACCTATTTTTACATCACCTCTATAGAGAGATCAAATGACCTATGGTTCCTGATTAAGATTTGTTGGGATAACTTAGTCATGGTAGAATGTGACCTAAAAGGACTTATTTCATTTATTTATTATTGAAAATACTAAAAAACCATTCATTCCTTATTAAGAATGTCATGGGATGTCTCAGTCTTCTTATAATAATTATTATAAGTGGGAAAAGAATACCTTTTTCTCATGTTCTCAAATTTAATAAATCTTTTATAAATGAGTTGTGTAAGCTTTTCCCATAAAGCATAACAATAATTGTCATGATGCCCATTAATAGCATGATAATTGAAAAATGGTTGAACTTTTATCTAAGTTTTTCCTTAAGCACCAAATAAAAGCTCCTAATTATTTTTAAGAACCCAAAAAGAGGTTAAAAATATGTAATTAAGCTTAATTTGATCTCTTTTCAAATAGGTCCTGCAAGAAAATTGTTAGAGTGTAGTTTAGCTTTGAAGCTCTTTTATGAATGAGATAATTAACTTGGAGAAGTATGATCTTGGGTTTGGATGACATTTCAACCCAAAGGAAGAACTACAAAAGATAAAAACATTAGGTAATGCAAAGGTTAGCAAAAATATTAATAAAAAATTAAACCTATGAAACAATAAAATAATAAGTTAGAAGGTTAAAACAAATAAAACCGAACACATAAAACATAAAAACCCATAATTAGTATTTTAATCATAAATTTGACCATATATATATATATATATATATATATATATATATATATTAGTTTTTCATGAAATTTATATAGGATAACAACAAACTTTTGAAAGAAACTATGTCAAAATTTCTATCCTTATGAAGGATCATAGGTGTTGATTTAAAACATGTAGATCATCTAAATTTGACATAATTTCTTATAAAAGATTGTTGTTATTATATGGACTATGAAAGCTTTAAATATTTATTTATATAGGTTTTTAATAAATCTAAGGCACACCTCTCTACAAAAAATCAGCTCAAAAAATTAAACAAAAAAAAGTGATTAGCTTTGTACTAGCCATTGTTATTAGAAAAATAGAAAATAAAAAGTGACAAACACTAAAATAGTTATAACTTCTAAAATACAAATCAGATTTTAGTGAAAATTGAGAGAATTAGGATCAAAACAATAAAAACAACCTATCAAAAATTAAAAAAAATTTAAATGGATTAAAAATAAGAGCTATTTTAACATCCATTTTTGTTCAAATATGTGGGTTGTGCAATCATGTCCCACTGGGTATGCAATTAATTATAACCATTTATGAGAAAATTAGTATCGTTGACCCATATCATTGTATCCTAGTTATAACCACCTATGGGAAAACTAGGGGTAACAATCGTTTACCATGCCTTGACGTAACAACTAGCCATTTCCTATACCATACTATGCTTTCAAACCAATTGTGCTTGTTTTTTTTTAATTGACTACTACACTAGTTAGATTCTTCCACTATAAGGTGGAAATATAGTGACTTGAGGTCTTATCTTAGAACTATGTAGGTAGTGTTCAATACTTGTTAAGGTCAGATCAGTCACCCTAAGATATGTTGTCACTATTTTATGACCAACCTAAGCCATGTTCTCACTATTTTGTGAGAAACCTAAGCCACACTCTCACCATTTTATGAGAAAGCTAAGCCACACTCTCACCATTTTACAAGAAACCTAAGCCACACTCTTATTATTGTGTGATCAACTTAAGCCATGCTCTCACCATTTTACAAGTAACCTAAGCAATTCTCTTACCATTTTATGAACTTGAACCATTTAGTATCTCATCATTCTTGATCGAGTTGAGATACTAAAAAAATTCTAAAAAAATGTGTAAAATCGTTAGAAAAAATAAAAACATTGACCACTTATTTGCCTTAAGGATTCCGGGAACCCTTACTAAGTCACAAACAAATCACTTGTCATGTAGTTTACCTATCCTTTTTACCCTTTTATCCCATGATCTCACCATTTTGTGAGTTCATTCCTAATCTTATATCACATCCATCATGTTTTTTTTCCTCAATTGTCATTTTATTCCCATTTCTTAGGAGAACTACATTTGACCTAAAGTTTTTTTTGGATATTACATCCATGGAACTATGTAGAAAACATCCACTTACCTAGTACATATGGAGATAGCTCGGCCACCCCTACCTTTTTTTCTATTCCCCCAGTCATGTTTGTTTGTTAAGTTGTTACCTATTTTCTAGAGATAATGTTTCTTGCATTGTTTAAACTAACATTAAGACTAACTATTATTCATTTCTTTGTTAATTTATTTTCTTGTTTGCTTGTTGTTTGTGTGCCTATTTGTTTGCTTTCAACATTTTTGCCTTAATTCACTCTATGTGCATTCATTAGGTGTTTCCTTGCACATTTATACTTGAATCCATCCATATTAATATGTCTACATTACCATCATGGTTTTTATCATTGATGCATTATTTTCCATTGAATATTGGATCTTAGAAGTCAGTCCTTATGCATATTTTGGCCAATTCCTCATGGCGTTCTATCATGATGCCTACCATATAATGCTGCAACAAAAATTATCTTCAAAAAGTCTACTCGATAATGGTAGCATCAACATCTTCTCAACACCAGCATTAGCCACATCCTAATCATATCCCAAAGAGAGTAATTAACAAATAAATAATTTCAACCTTTGTTAGTTTAGACAAGCATCTCCCTACTAGAAGGTTGTTCTAATTCATCATTACCCTCCATGTCAAGTTATCATCATCATCAACTAATCAATCATGTTTTCCATAATTGAGGTCAAATACGTATAACCATCTATGGGAAAATAATTATACACCATGCCACCTACATTTCTCAATGATTCTAACCACCTTTAAGAAAATTAATGTGTTATTACCATTTTACTTTCTTCTACCTAATAAGGGTATATTATTATCATGTTTATTTGTCTTAACTAGGGTAACTCCATATTCTGAATGATTATAATCACCTTTGGGAAAATAAATGTGTTATCATACCACATTTCTACTATAAAGGTATAATGCTTATAACCACCTTTGGGAAAACCATTGTATACCATCTCACTTGCATTCTTAATGATTTTGACCAACTTTAGAAAAATTAGTGTGTTAACACCCCATCATTTTTTTTGAACCACTCACTTATTTCTTTCAAGGGACTATTTATCAACTACTCTGCCAACTATTCCATCAAGGGGGAAACTAAAGTTTAGCCATCACTATTGCAATCATAAGTACACAAGAAATTTTTTTATTTGAGAATATGTTGCTATTCTTATAGATTTAAATGACTTTTCAAATAGGGACAAACTATAGAAACCTAAATTTGGACATCAATGGCTTCTTATCCAACTTTAGACCAATTCTTATCAACCATTGACCATTTAGCCTAATTTTTTTTAAATGTCTCAAATTTGGCTTTATAACCATGAAATAAATCAATTTGGCCTATTAATCAATTAAATTGAAAAAATATACCATCAATTAATGTACAATCATTCAGAAATGTTCAAATGCCTAAAAAGGATTAATTACCATGTTAAAGCAAATCATATCCTAATCAAGCCTAATTGAATTCATTCATGAGTAATTAAATCAATTATCAAAAAGGAAAATTGAAATATCAAGAGTATATTAAAATCCAAGCATCACCTTTTGTGAGTTGTCACTTTTAGAAAATATCTAAAAATATATTTTTGGAGACCCATGCATATTTATTGAAAATCGTGATTACAAGACAACTCATAACTCTACTAGAGTTAATTTTAAGCTAACCAAGTTAAGGATTTAACCCATTCTAATTTGATTTCAAAATATATAAATACAAGCCTAGAATTCTTCATTTATGGAGCTTGAAACATAATAGAGTTATAACATTGGAGTTGATCCATAAAGAAAATGCATAGTGTAATAATGCCAAAATCAATTCAAGATAAGACAAGCATGGTACCAATAGGAGATGGAGATAGCCAAGCCCCATTGATGAAGACCTTTTGAGCATAATTCGAGCAAGCAAATGAATAAATCATTTGGAGCTCTAAAGGAAGGTAAAGATCATTGTTTTTTACATTTTAGTTGGGTTTTAAATTATTGTTTGTTCATTACACTCCCCCTAAGATCTAGGCCTAGAAATGTTAGTATGTTAATGTGTTGAATTCATGGTTTTATGGACTAACACTTGATCTAACCTCCTCTCTTTGTCAAATTCCTTGATCACAAATACCATGATAATTATAAAATGGTTGACCTTTTATCTTCTCAAATATGTGAGGTGGTTGATAATAATTCATAAGAAGAGTAATTAACTACTTATCTATTAATGTAAGTAATATATCATGTGGCTGATTTTTAAGGTGATCAAACTGAAGTGGTTGTTTCTTAACATAAGTGGATGCTTCTATTAAATGAGCTATTTTTTAAGTTAATTTTTCCCTTTGTGTAAAAAATTATTGATTGTTATTTACTATGACATTTTGGTTTAGAATAAGGTATTGTAGATGAATTATGAACCTCTTTTATCATCTCTTTCCCTTTGTAAGCATATTTAATAATAAGTTTTCCTTATAGAGAATATGCATTTAATTTTTCATTATTGCCTACTAACTCACATGTATAGTTGTGCACATCCATATATAAATTTTCAAAATAAGTGTCCAAATTATGTAAATCTTTTTATTTTAGTTGAGAAAGAACTCCTTTACTAAATATGAATTGTATTTCCAGATCTAAAGGTCAATATTTTAAAGAGTGTAAAGCATTCATGAATTAAATGGTTTAATCTATAATGGATTCATCATCACTTTATGTTAATCCTTGTAAATATTCCAATGTCAATTTAGTTATTTCATGTTTGCAGAATATATTAATAATATGTATTATAATATATTAAAAGTAGGTATAAATCATTGAGTAGTATATAGAACCAATCATATACACTTAGTGTTATAATTACATTGAAATCATTCAACAATATACATCCATCTTTGCCCCAATGACCAAAATAACACATGTATTATGTTACATGGTTTTCAAGGTCTCCATGATCATCAAATAAAATAAGCATAGACATGAAAAAATATATTGGATAAGGACAATAAAAAATATATGTGTAATAGGTTGATATTTAATAATATTATATTTAATATTAATATGATATGATGATAATTACAAATATAGATTCAACACTTATTTTTGAATATCTCATATATCATTCATCATACATACAATGTGGTTAGTGGGAAAATTGTTGGTTGAGAAAGATCCATTCTAGGGTTTTAATTTATGATCTATTTGAAACATAGGCATTATGGGATCATCAGAACTAATATCTCATTCTAAGTACACATCATTTCATAATTTAGAAATATTGCAATAGGATCATTCATATCACATGATGTTTGTAAAGAAGAGATTATATCATTTTGAATGTCACAAAGATTGGTATGTAAAAAATGACTATTATATGAATTTATAAAAAGAGATGAATAAATATTATGATCATGTGTTTCTAAAGAGAGAGAAGGAATAACATTTGTTACTTCTAGAGAGGGAATAATAGAATCATATTTATATTTAGTAACATTCACATCATCTATAAAATGACAAGGATAATCACTTTCAATTTTTATAAGATTCTTATCATTTATAGAGATAGAAAGAGAATAACTTCTAATTTTTAAAATATTTTTATCATCTAGGAAAGGAGAATAATTTTCAACTTTTGTAACATTGGCATCATCTAGTAAATATAAATAATTTTAAACTTGTATAACATTGACATCATCTAGTAAAGAAGAATAAAATTCAAGTTTTGTAACATTTTCATAATCCAGTAAAAAATAAGTGTTTTGAATTTTTATAACATTGGCATAATTTAGTAAAGAAGAAGCACATTCAATTTTTGTAGAATTTGAATAATCTAGTAAAGAAGAATTAAATTGAATTTTTTTCATATTTTCATAATATATATCATGAGAAACACCTATGCATGTAATAATATGTTATCAATACTTTGCTTCATAAAATGGTTTTTGTTCTTATGTATTATATCTATATTATTGAATGCAATGAAGTGAATTAGAAAACTTTAAAGATAAACAAGGTGTATATTTAAATAAATCATCTTTAGATTGTAATTCATGCAACATGGGAGGAGTAGGAGGATGTAAACTAGTATTATATTCCTCTAATTCTATATTATAGTTAAGAGAGGATTCTAAATAATGTGTAGTGGAGCTAGCCTCTTCTATTTTAGAAGTGGTATAGTCTTCCTCTTCCTCACTATATGCTTCTTCTTAAACAAAATCCTAATCATTTCATTCATAACCATATTCCTTGTATACATAATTAGTGTTGTTGATCATACAATAATCATCATTATTCCATTCATTAGAGTAATCATATGGTCTACAATTTCTATAAAATATCAAATGTAAGGGATGATGACTATTAGGTTTTGGAATAAAGGTAGTGCACTCATTAGAGTAATCATAGGGCATAGAGTTTCTAGAAAATATTAAATATAAAGGATAAGTGTATTAGGGTCTCAGATAGAGGTAAAATTTTTATCACTTCTAAAACCTAAAATGGAAAGAAATAAATGAATAAGAACTAGTCTAAAAACACTCCCACATACAAACCCTAAGGTATAAGGTTAAAAGTGAAATTCAAATAAACTAAGTAGGTTCACTAATATGGTTTACCTAAAATTTTATCAATGTGGCACTAAACCTTTAATTATATAGAGATAATAGAATTTGATTTGACTATGAATTACTAGAAATAAGCATAATATATGATTTTATAATTGTGTTTGTGATAAATACGTCTAAAAAGTATAATGATAAATGCAAGAGGATAAAGAGAGACTCATCTTATTTATCATGCTTCCCTAGTCTATGATGTTTGAATGGTTGATTGAAAGGTATGTGTAATGAATACATATTTTTCATTTCCATATCTATCCTAGGATAGCATCATCAGAAGTGGAAAAATAGTGGCAGATGATCTTGACCCCTATGGGTCTATCATATCCTTGTAGAAAACTAATTTCTAGAAATTGGTATGTGATTTTTAGCTTTAGGTAGGATTGAAAAACCTAAGATATGAACATCAATAAATATTTATCCCTATGGGTCAATATTGTGCTTTTGGAAAACTATTTTTTTAATAACCAATTTCTAATTTTGGGTTGGTAAAATATCAATATAAGTAGGATAAGAATGGCAATCAATTTTGTGTCTTACTAGTTTATCTTATTCTTTAAAAATGAGGCTTTAAAACTTTCCCAAGTGTTATGAATACTTAATTAATGCATTTTTAGAACTTCACAAACACTTTTTTGTGAATGAGAGTACCTAAAATATCAAACCCTAATTTCCTACACAAACACTTAAAATATCAAATAGGGGACAGAATCGGGTGAAAGGGATTGAGTTAGACTGGCCTTAGTCAACCATTGTTGAAAGACCAAAAATTAAAATACATTTCTAATGCTTTAAAGAGGGATCAAACTCAAATTTATTTATCACACTCACATGTGTGTGTGAAATGGTGATATGCATATCTATAAACTCTTTCTCCTTGTTTACCCTGGGTATAATCATACAAATATAATAATACTTCAGATATAGATCTAGTAATTCAATGTAATAAATGGTTCACTTGGTATATCTCTTGAAATGTGAGAGTGATTATTCCAAATTCCTTCTATTTTTTTTTTTATATATATGGGAATCTCTTAGAATTTGAATTAAAAATTTAGTGGCGCATACAATGGAACCAAAATACCTTAAAGGGGACTCAAAATTAATGATTAGAAAGAGGAAACATGTTGAAAGAAAAATTTAAAATGTCAAAATAAAATATCATAGGGAAGGGGATATGATATGGTAATTTTCCTATATCTTTTTCTAGGCTTAAAATAACCTTGAAATGTCAAAAGGTTTTAGATAACTCTATTTTTAAATGTATTTTAAGAAACGTGGGTGGGAAAATAAGGTCACAAAGTTATAGAAAATTATAAATAAAAAATGGGAGACTTAAAAGACTTGTCATTAAGTGTTTGATTCTTAGCTAATTTACATATAATAAAAGTGTCAAAACATATTATAAAACAAGTATTGGGACAAATTTGGGTGTTTATAGATTTATCCATGGACATCCAAGTAATATATTTTATGTATAATCATCTCCCATTATGTAAAACCACAGCAATAAGGTATTGGGACCCACTTAAACTAGTAATGTAATATCACCAGGGTGTGTGCATGTAATACAATAATAAATCTTAAGTATCATTATTGCACCAAGTAAATCTCACTAATCATAGCCTCAACTAGAGAGAAATGACATTGTAATCATATTTTTACTTTAACTATTCTAAAACATAAATCCATGTGTAATTTAAGGATGTGAATCAATGAAATCATGTACACAGAGAGAACCATTATTTGAATCATTATGTGTCATCTCATGGTTATATAATGTGATATATGGTGTTTATTCATGTGAACTATCAACTATACAAATATTTCTATCAATGATATGACCTTCATAAATTGTTGATTGAGTATAGATGTAGTCATGTGGACATCATCTTGTTTTTTATTATCATGATATAACAATGGATTGTTAAATATTTTCAAGCATTGATTAGACATTGTGATAATTTATTTCAATGTATTACTATGGCCAATAAATTTAATAGTTTTACTATCGATGAGATCTTGTATCTTATGTTATAGTTTATATCATTGATAAATAAAATGTCTAGAACCTCTATGATAATCATAATATTGATCAGCATCATACCATACAGACAAAGGTCAAGAAGTATCTAATTTATATGGCATAATTAAACTAATCAAGTAATTATTCAATAACTTTGTGATGAGATTAAAATAAATTTATAAATTATTGAGATTACTAAAAGGTGGAAGGACAAGCTTATTAAGAGAATGTGATATTGTGTTTATAATGTTGGCCTCATTATTAGCCTAGAATTTTTGCACATCATTAGTCTTAATTTTGAATTTTGATTTTCCCTAATATTTAGAGGTAATGTATTTGGAAGTGTAATATGTATACTTGACCATATTGGGTTCTAAATGTTTGATCTCATAGTTGTAAATCATATGGAAAAGTTCATCAAAATATTGGTAAGTGCTAAACATAAATTTATATTTGGGTTGTTGTAGAAAATATTGGACAAAAAAAATTATCTCACTATAATGGATTTGATGAAACATGTTTTTAAGCATAGTCTTGAATATGAGCACATATACAGCAACAATCTCATTAGGTATATGTTTGAACTTTATAAAATCTAAGAAAATTTGACCTCTTGGCTTGTGTTTATATGAGTACAAGATAATAATATTTCAAACAAATCATTAAATTGATGCACAAAGCCTATAGGTAAGGAATATAACCAATTTAGTTCACAATCCTTAAAATTATAGGAAAATGCTTGGTCATTAATAGATCATCATGATAAAACTCAAAGCACAAAGTAAAATAAGATAGAATTTGATGTAGAGGGTCACCCTTGTCATTTTAAAAGTCTAATTTATGCATGGAAAATTAAGATAAAATTATTAACAAGGACCTCATGAGCTAATGGGTTGTGAAATATATCATGAGAAGTAGCCACATGACTAGACTTTTAAAATCCTTGAGATAGTTATGTGATTTCTAATTGCATATCTTATATTTTTTATTTAATAAATGAATCTTGAGATGATGGATCATGTGTGGAATTCATCATAGGATTATCATTGGTATTAATATAGACATTATTGGTAGATTTAATCCAATACCAATAGATAACACATGATAAATAGGTCATGATGGTAAATTAACTATTAGATTAGATATTGGAGATATCAAAGAAACATTAGGCTATGTAAGAATATTAGGAATAACCTAAATAGGAATGAGACTAGGTGTAGGCATAAAAGCATTATGACCAATATCTCACCACCCAATGTAGGTGTAAAGCCACTAAAATGAGGATTATAAACATTCAAGGGTACATTTATAAAATTATTAAGTATAGGTTCCTTATCCCTAATTTTTTTAGTTTATACTTAAGTAAATATAAAAATCATAGAATCAAAATGCTTAAGGTTTTATCAAGATATTTTTAAAATATTATTTTCATTCATAAATGATCCATGTGTAACCATAAATAGCTATGAAACTTATTCCTTACACATCTCTTAAAACAATTCATAGATTGAATGGAATTTTTGGAAGCCTTAGGAGTTTTTTTGAAGCTCATAATGCATCAACACTGATATTTAGTTGGGTAAACTTATAATCACAAGCTGAGGTTTTTAATAAATGTATTAAATTTCATTATAAAATCATACCCAAAAAAATTGTGTGAATTCCAAGTTGGCTTGCACCTTATGATTGGATCACCCTATATCAACAACATCATAGTTAACATTCATTATTTGACTCTTCACTCAATTATCAAACCATACAATAAAAGGACATATAAATGTTGAAAAACACCCCAACCTACACATTGTATTCAATCAAAGATGCATCATGTCTATAAATCAATCTTGGCTTAGAGAAGATAGAGCATACCTACACTTCTGATTAGGAATACATTTATTAAATGAGAACATGACCAATATGGGGATCTTATAGACCAAATTATGGGATCACTTGTCATAATACACCATACTAGGAAGGGTTCCAAAGCCTATAGTCTAATATAATCATACAATAATCCTAAAATAGTCCTAGGTTTTGATATTCACTCTATTATAATAAATAAGAAATTAAATCTAATATAGTTATCATAAATGCTTGTGGCACAAAGTGGAGGTTAGAAATAAAATAAACATGCATAGAATACATATAATCACATCAATGTATATATAATCCTAATGCATGGGAGAGAAGCAAATATGCATTATCTATCTACTCTTACAAAAGAGATATAAAGTTAGGAATACTTACCTTGAAGATGAACCCATCGAGCCTCAATATCTCCCTTGGCCAAGGTGATTCATAAGATATTTTTTTGGTATTTAAGGATAATAAAAACAAACCATCTCTACGCTACATAACCTATCTATGCATCCAAAATACTTCTCCATAAGATAAGATCTATATCTCTAAAGAAAGTATGGAACCCTAACCTTTATTCCTCAAGTAGAATGGTTAATAAGAAGATGTTTATTATTAATTATTATTGTTTGATTCTCTATGATCAAATGGTTAGAAATGGACTTGTATATATAGGTGGATCTTACCCTAAATCCTTCTGACTATGTCAGTTGTATGGGGTCAACCTCGTTGGCCTTGTATGTTTTTAGGAGATAAATCACTAGGTCCCGAGCTAGGTTGGCCAAAGGGATAATAAAAATCTGAAGTAAAAATACCCAAAAATACTATAGGTTTGACCCAGTCGACCTTGTATAGTAATTAGAGGCTAAAAATTGTATAGGGTTGACCTAATCAGCCTAGTACATTTAATTGGTGAATGGGGGTAAAGGGAGGGAAAAAAAAGGGTAATGATATGAAAAATGTTTAGAATGGGTAAAACAAAGAATAATAATCTTAGGTTAAATGGTTTTAGGATAAAAGTGTGTATATGGAATGTGACAAAAGAGACAACAATCTTATGAAGCACCAATGGTCTTCCCACCCTTTTCCTAGTGCACCCCTTAAGGTGTGAACTCAGAGAGATTGAGACTCTATGGGTTTCTATAAGATAAAAAGTGTTAGTAAGTGATAAAATTTTGAAAATAGTATGTGTATACATATGCCTCACTCTAATCTCATCACGTATCATGTGAGTGCAACACGAGATGGTGCTTTAGGAATAGAACATGATAACACACAATGATGATGCTAAGTAAAGTGCATTAAGTGATAAATAAGATAAATTAAAGGATATAATTGAAAAACACATAAATTTACTTACCTTAGTGCTATAGATAAAAAAAAGTAGACTGTAAGATAAGTGAAGGCATCCAATGTGAAGAACACTAGGTGAACATGTACAAGATAGTGCAAAAAATAGCCAATAATCAAAAAAATTAGACTATATACATATGATAGTGAAAAATGAGACAAAGATTTTAGGAAAATTGGAATATTAGGATTGGTAAGGAAAGGTTTACAATATTTAAGGCAAATAATTGATAAAAATATGGCAAATGAATGACAAATTATTGAAAAATAGTAAATCATGTTGGAAAGCATGTAAAACATGAATGATAAAAAGGAATTTATAACATACTAAATCACATTGGGAAGTATATAAAACATGAATGATAAAAAGGAATATCCATGCTAGGCATCTTGAATAAAGATAGGTAAGAAAGTGAAAATTGAGCTCATGTAAGATAGGCAAAAATAAAAACATGAAAGACTAAAAATGAAATGTAATTAAAGATACAAGACAAACATGAAGAAGGCATACATAAGGATAAACACGTAATAATGGAAATTTTCATATGTAAGATAAGTGAAATCTATAAAAATAAATCAAGAACATGATGGATAAATGAAAATTGAAATCTCTAAAGGATGAAAACTCAAACTTAGTGCTTGTTTGAAGATATAATGTAAGAAAACACAACCACCTAATATCATGACTAGGATGATAATGAGAAGGTGTGGTAAATAAATGGTGTGTGTAATAATAGTTTCTCAAACATGGTTTTTTTATCTAAGGATAGATAAAATTGAAACAAAGTAATGCTAGCCTTTTTTAAGAGGTTAAGAAGAAGGAATAATAGAAGAGGGAAAACAAATTTAAAATCAAAATTTAATTGCAAGAAGGGGGGAAATTAAATGGGTGGAGGGGAGATTGAAGGATAAAAATAAGGTAGAATAATTCTTTATCAAAGTCAAGACACTCAAATTAGGTTTGTCAAAATAAGAGGAATTTTGACCTTATGGACTATGAAGAACTTCTCTTAGCCACACAAGTCTTAGGTTAACAAATTAAGTATATATATCATCCCATGAAGGCTATATGAATGAAAATTAAAATGAACATACCACCCCACAATGTGTTCCCCATTCCTTAGGACCCCTTACAGAGCCATCAATCTATTACAAAGATTGGGTACTTATATGAGAAAGTAGGTAGCACCATAGAGTTTGTTAAACTCTCCTATCCCAATCTACTAGTCTATCACACCCCAATGGACCTCAACTCTATGTGAGGCCAAATTTAGAGTTTGAGATTTAATTATAGATAGGATATGTGATTTTAATCATGTATTTTGGTGTGATTTGACTTTTAAGATTTGTATGTTACCTTTTACATATCATTTCCTTTTATTTCAAATGATTTGGATTTTAACGTTCTTAATGGATTTTTCTATTCCTCTAAATAGATTTGGAAAACCAAAAATGGGTTCTAAAGATGAAATTAATTTGAATATTTGGGATGTGGTTACTAAGAGAGAGAAAATTCAAAGAGCATGGGGTCTAGTAATTTCATAAATCTAGGTGAAATAAAAGTGTTATCTTGACTTCAACCTAGTTTTATCCAATGTGGAATGAAAGGAAGGGGGAAATCAAGATGAATGATGCATGAAATAATTTGAATTACTTTAAATTGAAAAAAATATGACAAAGGGTAAAAATGGATAAAATGATAGTAAAGTATGATTCCTTATCATAAGAATGAGGGAAATGGAAGAAAGCATGCTAACATAGACTATTTGCACAAATTCCATCTACCAAAAGAAATAAAATCTAAAGTTGAGAACAAGGATCAAGAACATTTTCTTATCAAAATTAATGATAATATGGTAAATTTATGAGGAGGGTTGGGTCCTATCCATGGTCTTACACTATAACTCATAAAATAAAAATCTAAGGGATGCCAAAAATCATGTATGTGAAACTAAATGAGATAAGCAAAAAGATGGTATTTTATGAGGAGGGCTAGGTTATATCCATGGTGTTACATTGAAAAATCATAAAATAGAAACCCACAGAGGTGAATTATAAATAAGGGTAAAACATAATCATAAATCTACTAAGGAAAATGTGATATAAAAAGATAGAAAAAATAAAAGAGATATATAAGAATCAAAATGAAAGCAAATGCCAAATGTAATGTGTACAAGAACCAAAGAACCCAAAGGTGAAGATTATGATAGTAGAGTGGAGCTAAAAGAAATAAATTACATAAAAATAAAGAAACATGAGGCAAAAAATAATAGGTAATATATATGATAATGTCTGTATCAAAGATGAGCATGTGAAATACAACTCTTATAAGTCTTGAAAGTTTTTTTATGATGAATTTGTTTGTTATTATGCATTGTAGAATAAGAGTGGGCATTTTAAGATACCCCAATGGGTAAGTGGATGTAGGGAAGAGCATCACAAGATGTCCAAAAGTATGAAGGTACATATGGATGGGAATCTCAAGATGACCCAACATGTGAGTTGGAGTGAGGTAACATTGAACTGTTAGAATGATTTGCATTGGGTTGGTAGGTGCATTTGGAGATGGGTAAATTTGTTGGTTTGTTAGATTTTAAGGATTTTGAATGTAGCATATGATATTTAAGAGTGGTATGAGGAGATAAAGGAAATAAATGAGGACCATAGATGATATGCTTTGGAGTAGGCATTTGAGCTAGGTACTCTTTTGGTTCATGTGACCTAAGTGGTTGAGGATCAATGGATGCAATGATATGTTTAAAACTATTCATGTTAGCTATCATTTCCTTATTGGTTTAGGAATAAGGATCAATTATGTTTTGAACAAAATTAGTGGATGAGGTATAAGTATGGGATAATTGTTGTTAATCATTAGGTAGTTGATGTTGGTGTGATTGTGGTTCTTAAGATTGAATTTAAGAAGCTTGAAGATAGTCTTGATAACGTTGTTTGGTGAGAGTATTTAGATTGAAATATGGACCATGAAAAGAAGAAAGAAGAAATCAATAAAGATCATGACAATACTCATGATAATAACCTATAGTAGCTTGCCACTAAAAACATTTATCAATATTATACCACTTTGGAGGAGGTTTGGAATGATCAAATCTCATGGGTTTAGAGGGTGGAAATTTATTCTTAAGTTACTTGAGACTCAAGGGTGGGTGGGTTGAGATAAAACTAGTTAAATTGGATGTTCTACTTTGAGGTTGGGGAGGCTTGGATGAATAAATATTATGATAAAATGATTAAAAAGTTTCTTTATTAGTTTTTTGAGATGGTTCAAATTGAGTCATAAGAAAGTCTTGCATGTTTGCTTGGTCTAAGGCTTCTTCTAAAATTTTAGGTGAAAATATTAAAACTTTATATTGAAGGGGAGGTTTAAGAGTAGTGATAAATAGTTTTAAAAGGGTATCATCATTCATGTTATGGTCTACTTTATGAGTGAGAGACCTCCATCATTTGATGAATGTATGAGCAAATTAATTATGAAGTTGCTTGCATTGATAAAATGGCTAAAGCAAGTTTTAGGAAGGTCATCATGTTTGAATTCCTTCACTAGAGCATTGACTAAATCCTCTAGTTGTGAAATGGAATCTCTAGGAATTTGTTTGTACCATTTAATTGCATCAAAAACAAAGGTTTTGGCTAAGATCTTGGTGGTAGAAAAGGTGTTAGTTTAGACCCATTCCTTATAGATATTACCAAAAGACTTAAGAAAGATGGTAGGGTCCTTAGTCCCATTATATGTGATCATTGGAGAAATCTTTCAAATATCTATTGAGGCAATGAATGGGGATAAAGGTTCATTTTGAATATGTTGAAGCATTTATTTTATTCATTGAAGGTTGAGGGATAATATTCCCATTGGCATCTCTAAGAGGAGGAGGGATAAAATTTGGATTTGGTTGAGACATGATGACTTGAGGTGGTTGACTAGTCATGTTTAATAAAATTTTTTGCATGTTCATCATTTGATATTGATTGGTTGTTTGCATGATGTTCATTTTTTATATGACTTGTGCAAAAAGTTGAGTTGTATCAATAGGTGGATTGGTGTTTGTAGGAGGGGTATTAGTGTTGATAGGAAGAGGATTATTAGTGTTGGTGGGAGGAATATTATTTGTAGGTAGAGGATTCAAAACATTAATATTGGGAGCAGGATTAGGATGAATGACCTCAACTACATTGGATTGTGTAGTGATTGGTTTGGTTTAGGAGAAGAAGAAAGAAGAAAGTGAGTAGTTTCATCTAAAGTAGTAAAATAAGTGAGGTTATTATCTAAATCCTTAATTTTCTAATGTTATTTACTAATATAATTCTAAAAATATGTCATCATGATGAGATAATACTAGATAACCACATAAAGAAAATAAGAAGTGGCAAGAAAGTGTATTGGGTTAACTAGGTTGATCTAGCACAAAAAATAGGGCCTATAAATAGTATAGGGTCAACTGGATCAATCCAATATAGTGAATAGAGGAATGAAAAAGAGTGAATATGGTATTAAAACAACACAAGGTTAATTGGGTCGATCCAATACAGTGAATAAATGTAGAAAAAATGTATAGCATTGATTACGTCAACCTAGTATAGTAGACAAGGAAAATTAGAAAGTTTATAATAGATTGTGAATTGAAACAAGATAATTTTTGTAAGTAACTTGAAAAGAAAGAATTGAAGGGAAATAGAAAATAAATTGGACTAATTTAGGCTAATCTAATTGAGGCACATAGTAGTAAACCTTACACTAATGTTGGCTAATGCAAGTTTTTACAATATAAAATATAATTGAGTAAAGAGAAAGAAATCAACTTGGAAAGTAAATAACTAGCTAAATGGTCAATCTAAATATTTATAATATTTTTAGGATATGTTTTTAAATGTGATGGGAATTTGGCTATAATTAAGGAATTAGAAATAAATCTAAGGATGGTTTCAAGAAGATTGGGCTAAAAGGGAACTATAGTGTTAATGATATAGGATTGATATTGGGGCCTACCCCCTCACTCTACACACTATGGAGATAAGGTTGTCAAGTGATTATCTATAATATATCATTAACCACACTTTATACTTAATCAAAACATGAAGTCAGCTTCCCCCTTGGTGATAAAATCCAAGTAGGTTGGCCTTGGGTAGTCAAATGTTAAAATGTTTGTTTAGATTTTTTGATTTGGTTGTGTGTACATAAAATAGAAAATAGTGAAACTAAATGATTTATTGAAAAAAAACCTAATTAAGCTATATATTATATTCTAAACATGTAATCAAAAAAAAATGGAAGTGTAAGCTAATTACTAGCATATAAAGGTTAATTCCAACTTTGAAATAATGTACAGTGTCAATACAGTCAATAGTGTATGCATAGAATACAGAATAGGGTCAACAAGTTTGATATTATACTACAAAATCAAGGTATAAAATTTAATAGGGTTGGTAGAGTTGACCTGGTTATCTAGATAACACACATAATATAGAACTAGGTTAGTAGGGTTGATCTAGTTTGTTGTACAAGGGTAGTTTTGTAGATTACAAACTATGAAAGGAAAGACTATAAAGAAATAGATAGAAAGATAAAAAATAACCTTGATAGATCAGTTATCTAGATAAAGAATATTTATACTCAATAACCTTGAAAAAATCCTATAAAACCTACAAACTAGGTTGATTGGGCCGACCAAGATTTGTAAGAACCTATCATTGAGTGCCTATATTATACAGGGTCGACTAGGTTGACCTAGTACATTGAACATGGATGTCTAGAAGTGTAGAAAATGTAATAGTTAAATTGGGTTGATATATTATTCTAAGATGGATGTTTGAAAGCTAAAAAATTGTACGAGGTTGACTAGGTCGATCCAATAGCCTGTACTTGAAAACTTGTGCACATAAGTTAAAATTAGGTTGATATAGTTGACCCAGTATGGAAAATATATGATAAAAATAATGATGAAAAAGAATGAAATAAGTGAATAAATCTTGTAAGGGTTAGTTCACATTGTGTTCACCATAATGTATGTAATCAAAAATGCATCATGTCTATAAATCAATCCTAACTCAGAGAAGTTAGAGCATACCTACACTTCTGATTGGGAATACATTTATTAATTGGGAGCATGACCAATGTGGGGATACATTAGATTTGATTAGAGGATCACTTGTCAGAATACACCATGCTAGGAAGTGTTTTAAAGCCTACAGTATAACACAATCATGTAACAACCCTAAAAGAGTCGTAGGTTTTGATATTTACTCTATTCTAATAAAGAAGAAAGTAAATCTAATCTATTACTCACCAAATCTTGTGGCACAAAGTGGTTGTTAGAAATAAGACAAACTAAAATAAACATGCATAAAATACATATACTCACATTAATGTATATAGAATCCTAATGCATGGGAGAGAAGCACAATTACATTATCTATCTACTCTTACAAAGGAAAAATAAAGTTAGGAATACTTACCTTATAGATGAACCCACTGAGCCTCAATCTCTCCCTTGGCTAAGGTGATTCACAAGAGATTATTTTACTATGTAAGGATAACAAAGATAAATTATCTATATGCTACACAACTTATCTATGAATCCAAAAAACTTCTCCACAAGATAAGATCTATATCTCCAAAGTATGGAACCTTAAGATTTATTCCTAAAAAATAATGGTCAATAATCATATGTTAGTTTGAACTTATTCTTATTCACTTCTCTATTCTCATATGGTTATAAATGAACTTGTATATATAGGTGTATCTCACCCTAAATCCTTTTGAATATGTCAACTACATGGGGTTGACCTAGTCGACCCTAGATGTTTTCAAGAGATATATCACTAGGTCCTAAGCTAGGTTGTCCAAAGGGATAAAAAACTCTCAAGTGAAAATACCCAAAAACAGTATAGGGTTGACCTAGTTGACCTTGTATAGTAATCAAAGGCTAAAAACTATATAAACTTGACCTAGTTGACCTAGTAAAGTCAACTAGTGAAAGGGTGCCAAGGAAAGATAAAAGAGGGTAATGATATGACAAATGTTTGGAATGGGTAAAAAAGAGAAGAATAAGATTATGGTAAATGGTTCTAGGAGACAAGTGTGTATATGGAAAGTGATAAAAGGGAAAAAAATATTATAAGACACTAATGGTCTACCCACCCCTTAAGGTGTGAACTCAGAGAGATTAATATTTGATGGGTTCCTATAAGATAAAAATTATCAGTAAGTGATAAAAGTTTGAAAATATTTTTTGTATACACACACCATCATTCCAACATTAGTGCCATCTCATTATGCATTTCTCATCTTTATTGGCTTACCCCAAACTAGTAAAAATCACAAAGGAAATATTTTCTATATGCATAATGTCATGAAACACTTGCATATTTTATAGTCTTTTATAACATCCAATTTACAATTATTTGATATTTTATAGTTACATGCATGAAAGTCACAACTTATAAATCTCTATGTAACTTAACAACACAACACTCATAGATCTTGTGGAATTTCATCAAATATAATTATAGCATTCATATCCTATCTAATGCCACACATCACCACACATTATTCACATCTCCTACAATATTTCACCACTTCATAGTTTCAAATAATTTTTTTCACATGTCTTGATTTGTAGCATACCACATATCTCATATTCCAACATAGATCCTATATAATCCATATCAAACTATCAATGTATTACTGCCATGCAGCATGCTAGGTGGCATTCTCCATGCTTGTGATATGTTAGAGAACTTATCAATGTAACACACACTAAAATTTTAACAACCACATATTTAATAATTCCAATTGGTAGTTAGGAATAAGATGAACCACTCTTGAAATTATTATTATTTTTAGTTGTCATTGGTTATAATTGATTTCTTGTGATGATATATTATAATGAATCTAACATAAACAGGAAACCATTTTAACCTTTTATAAATGGATATGTCTATATCATCTTAAATACTTTAATTCCTTGAGTATCTTGTATCAGTTGGCCATTTCTCCCACATGTTAGCATACTCTACAGATCTAACATCTAAATGGTCATCTTCTAGTTGATAAAGATTATTTAGGATGTGTCATCTCCCTTCTTAATCAAAAGAGCTTACTCTCCTCATATTTTTGGTCACTCACAACCAAAATAATTCAACAATGAGGTATTCCCATTCTAATCACTGATATTCTCTTCTAGTCTTCTTGTGCATTTTACACATATATAATTTTACATATTCTTTCATTTCAATAAAAAATTCACTATTCCTCCAATATAATTCAATAAATGTGTAATAGTTGTTTACACATATTTTTATTGTATTTCATTACATGTTCTAGAATGTACAACTCTATTTGAATAGATATATCTACATTAAATAGTTTTAGTATTTTCCTCTACACAATCTCTGAGCCTTAGTGCAGATAATTGGTATCATAGTAATGAGTCTAGCACAATACCTCATCATTGGTTATTTACACTAATTCAGGAGACTTAATATCATATTCATGCTCAACTTTTCTCTATTTTATTTATGGGAAAATGTGTTTGAATTTGAATATCCCCTAGTTAGAAGGATTGCTTTCAAAATATCTATATGAGAACAACATCTAAATAATAAGATCCAACTTCTCTTGCACCAAAATCAATGGTTACAAGATTATCACTATTTATAAGATAAAGGATCTAGTCTTGTAATGGATAAATTAATATATCTCATGACACACAATACTAATATTGTTTATCATGACCTCCAAGGTATTGTGCAACCTATGGATAAATGTAATCATGCCATGAAAAATTTACAACAAGAAATCTTCCTCAAGGAATAGAAACTATCATGCCTCATAGCTAAGTGCATACCATTCTAAGTGCCTAAAAAACTAGCTATCAATGTACCCACATACTTGTTTAAGGCCTATGATGTACATAAATGACATATGTGAACTTGTTATTTCCATATCACTCCCTATTTTTTAGTTTAACATACTTATTTGCAAGATTTTAAAAGCACACCAAAGGATTTGGTTCAAATTTTCTGAATAAAATCATCTATGAAGGAAAAGTACTATGAAAAATTGGCTAAGACATCACCAATCCCATATAGACAAAGTTTAGACCATGAAACAATGATCCTGGTTACACTAGTTTCATCACAGGCAAATAAGGTTTTATACACTTCTACCCACACTCAAGTGTGAGTATTGCATTAACATTTCACTCTACATCACATGACCCTAGTGTTTCCATTTGTGCACCATGTTTCTCATTCCATCATATATTAAAATTTTAAATAATTAATGCAAGCATCCTAGTGATACTCCACACACAAGTCACTATTTAATGGGTTTAAGCATTGCATCCACATTTCACATAAAAGAAACCACGTGCACACATGTAGGATTCTAAATGAAAACCTATGCAACTACATCACCAAATATAATATATTCCTAGAAAATAACATGCAAAATAATAGGGGTGAAATAATACTATATCTTAACTACACAAGACATGAAGACATTATCAGAAAAAGAGATACAATGCACTCTCTAATTACATACATCCATTTCCATTGCAGTTGTCATACAATTGAGCAATGTTAGGATAATCATCCTTATGTTCTTCTTGGAAGAAGTATCCATGCCCAATACACCTATTCATTATTATATATTCCTATAAAAATAACTGCACATTCATTAAAGCTTCATTATGGTTGGATGAGTCTTGATATTCGTAGAAAAGTATCTTCCTCTCTATAATAGTCTGACAAGAATAAAGTGTTCCATATTAGTAATGCATTAGATAACAACACATCATGCTATACAACTCTATACACACTAGTATCTACATAACACACCTTGTCTTTATAGGGTGTTATGTACCAACACCTCTACCATATTACTAGTAGGTCTACTTTGAAACATGTCTTGTGAACACATAAGAAGCTTCATAATTATTTATAGATCTAAAACACATGAAATTTCTCAACTTCACTGATGTATTTCATAGCTTAATATTGGGCATAAAAATAATGTCACACCACTCTAAACATCATTGATATCAATTTACACCTAATTACTTCACTATATTAGTAGTATTGATATCACATCATGCTATTCTCATTGGCTCACCCAAAAACTAATGCAACTACAACATCAACATCTCATTATGTTATTATAATTGCCTCCACCTAGAATTCATATAACTATACCTTGATATTAGTATCAGTGGTACAATATATAACATATTTAGGTTTAGTTTATGTAGCTAATCAATGACATAATGGGTACCATTACTCTTCAACAAATGTGAATGATTTATTTTTATCCATGTAGATCTATGAAACATATTCCTTGCACAATTCCTACATGAATTCACATCCTGAATTTAAATATTGGAAGCCATCAAATTATTTTTGAAGTCCACAATAAATCAACACTAATATTTAGTTTGGTAAAATTATAGACTAAGAGCTGATATTTACAAAAAAATATTATAGTCCACTATCAGAACATACCAAGAAATAGTATGAATATTCAAATTTAGCTTGCACCATTTGATTATCTCACCTTGAATTGAAAACATCACAATCAATAATACTTTTTAATTCCACCAATATTCACACTATTATTTACACATATTCCCCATATCTTTGTGTGTTGTTCATATTTATTAGCTCACCCCAAGATTGTGGTAATCACTAAGTAAATATTATATGCATGCCCAATGTTATACATCACTCGTAGCTTCTATAGTATTATAAAATATCCACTTCACAATTATTTTATATTCATGTCAACTCAACTTAAAACATTCATAGCCTCAATAATTTTGTGCATCACCATGAACTATCATATCTCCTACAATGTCACACACCACTTTATAGTCTCATAACATTTCTCCACATGTGTATTTTAATTTATAGCATAATGTTTAACTATTTTTACAATTAAGGTTTGGAGAGTAGCCTAATCAAATAAGGAGTAAGATACTCTAAAAAATTAGGCCAATTAAATAAATTTAAATTCTAATGTTATTTTAATAATATATACTAAATATAATCATATGATTAATATGGAAATTACAACATTAAACATTATGATAATAAAAATATGAAGGATAAATTATACTTATCTTATACACTAATGTGGATGAACATCTGAGTAATACAAGTGCATACATGGATTTTATGATGATATGGATCCTACCATTATATTATAATTATTTCCTTTCTATCAACTTGGATAATTACATAACCATGTAGACACTCAAATTGATGTTAGTGACCTAATTATAATACTAGTATCTTGTACAAAATATTGACAGTATTCTAAAACTTCCACCTATACCTAGTAGGGTTTGCTATCAAATTTTATATTCTCTATTTTAATTTCATGAATAGGTTCTTGATATCATAATGTAAATTAAAACCCTATATCCTCCACTTAGGGTATGACACCTTGCAAGAGGCAAATGGTTAGTGGGATCATATAAAGTTGAGCTGACCTTAAAGACCTAGTGATCAATGAGTGTTTCCTACATTTCCATATACTATTAAGAGGGCCTCAAACTAATGTAGTTGTCCCCCTTATGTGGGATTATGTGTGAACAATTATGTAATATGATATATGCAAGTTCATGTATGATAGATATTGTAGCTTGAAAAATAATTCTCATGGATTACTTTTTTGATTATTTAGACATGTAATAAGACTACTCATATGTTTTATTTGTAAATAAGAAAGAATAGGGCTTAATGGCTTAATTTTCTAATTAATTTTCAATATTTTAGTGTAAGATTGCAAGGTGCTTGATAGATGAATAATGAGTGGGATTAAACTTGTATTTGTACCACACCTTTTGAAATGCTTCTCATGGAAGGGTTAAAGGAAACTAATAGGCCATTGGCCTAAACATATCAAAATATTTAAAAATTTGTGTTTTTTAAGGTATGAAAACATATGTTTGTGTATGGACACTAGCATGGACACCAGTGTCCATGTATGAATACAAGTGTTTAGGAAGGCATAAAGTTGTTGAAGTTTTGTAACTAGAAGTGAAGGATATATATGAAGTTTTAAGAATATTGTGGGCTACAAGTGATTTGGGTAATCAAAATATCAAGGTCATACTATAAGATAATATTTTAGGCATAGTGAGATGGAAAATGTAAGATTTTTAGCTATGAAGGTCTTGAACTAAAGGTTAGAGCCATGACTAATATTTCTCAAGTGCACAAGTCTAGTTTAATATATAAATCTAGATTTAAGTATCTACATTTTCACCCCATTTAATCTATTAAATCATAAGGATGAAATTAGTAGTTTACAGGAAATAAATGTGTATTATGGTGTGTATAACACACCTTGATTTGAATTGAGACCTATTGATTTTTTCTATTTTTATGACCTAAAATCAATAACAAGTTATAGTTATAATTAGTTCATATTATCTAAAAATGAATAATTTAATTTAATTTAAAGAAAATAAAGAAATAAAGGAGTATGCAACCATGTTTCCCCCTTGATAGTTTTCTTTAGTTGTGATGCTTCCTAGATAAAACATTAGAGAGAGGATCACAATTGAATCTTGTAGATGTGAAGAGGGGAGTGAGAGGGTAATCATTCCCCCAATCTGGTATGTGGATTAGTTGTGCTAAGTCCATTGAGAAAACTAAATATCAATCACACAACTCAAGTGTAAACAAAATATATCCAATCTCACCTAATTCAAATGGTGTAACCATATAAATCTACAATAATATAAGTAGTTATAAGTCCATCAAGGGAAATGAATCTCAATCACACTAATCAAATGATCCAATTATTATAGAATATAAAATATCAAATGATGCACGTTGGTAATGCCATTGCATAAACATCATATCTATAATTTGGTGAATTTTCATGGCATATTCAGCTTAAATGTGTCTCAAAGTAAAGTATCTATCAAAATTTAACCTCTAATTTTTAAAGTATGTATAATATGTATCACAAATCTAAAAAATATGTCCTAATAGGTGAAAATATATTCCAAATGTATAATATTTTATACCAATTATATATCTAAATCATGTAAACTACATCAAATTATTTGAATTTTGTCAATTGTATTTATGTGGAGTCATGTCTTTATGACATGCCCCCACTGATATGCCTTGTTAGAGTAGGTTACTCATGTTTACTAGGTGTTTTTTATATTTTTCCTATTGTGTATTTATCCCACATTGGTTATAATGCTTTGCTCTTTGTTTGTCCTTTCCTATATATATAAGGCTTCTCAATTTTAACAATATAGAAGAAGTTTAGATGTAATATATGATATTTGCTACTTTGTTTTGCATACTAGTTTGAAACCCTTTTTTTATATATCTCTCCTTTTGTGATGTTCTTTAATGTCAAAAACTAAGATTATATGGCTTGGAACAATCTAGTCATCATTCCTTTCATGGTATCATAGTAGTAGGTGTTGTAGCCATCCATTTATGAGTTTGTTAATGCAAGGATTTATTCATATATCAAACTTTATTCTTAGCATAGTGGAGGTGTTTTGTATAAATATTTGATCTATATTTTTTATCCATTGACTAGGCCATATGGATCCTATGATGTATCATTATGTAATTATTTTGATAGACCCATGTTTGAGTTTGTTATGGAATCTTTTAAGGCAATTTATACATTTTTTAAGGTTTTAGTATATACATGCATCAAAATTCAAATATAAAATCATAGGAATAGGAAAATATGATTTTTGTATCCTCTATAGTTTTTTATAATCACCCAAGATTAGTCTGTGTAACTTATCTAATTAAAAACCTACTCATTGGTCTGCTAGCACATACCTACCACCTATACAATGTTTTCTCACTATAGGTGGTTTGGATCTAATTTTTAAGATATGAAACCTAGTATGGCTAACTAATAGTCTGATATTTCTTCAAATACTAGTTATAATCATTTTAGATCAATTCTTATAGCTTTTTATCAGCTTGAAAATCACTGTAGTAATATGTCTTCATCATCTAGATAGCCATACAATTTTCTAATGGTTTGAGGTCATACAATATGAAAATTGAGATATGATTATTAGATAGGATAGAATTTTTAGTGAAATTTCAGAATATAAAATGAATTACCATTGTGCATCAGGCCCATACCACCTTTTGGTATGTCATAACAAGGCCTAGTCAACCAATGTTTCTTGATTTTACAAAGAGTCTTCTCAAACTAAGCAATAGGTGAAGTGGTAAATCATTTTTTGGTGGACCATTGTCACATGGGAGGCATTTGGATTAAATCAAAATAAACACATTTTAATAAAGTGGTAAATCATTTTTAGTTTTCTAGTGCATTTAATTTTTGTGCAACATTTACTTATTTGAACCATTTTAATGACTAGAAAACCTATAAAGACTGTAACTTTTGAACTGTGACTCAAAATTGAGTTATATATTTTTCAAAAGTATATGTTTTTTAATTCTCTATAATTGGAGTCATTTATATTTTAAAATTCACTAAACTATAAATTGAAAAATTTGGGGGAGGGGAGTTTTACACATTTAGGGGTTTTATTAGTTCCTTGTCATTCTTTGAATTGGGAGTTGTTACTTTTTTTTCAGGGGGGGTTATTATTTATTAATCCTAAATTATTTCTAGTATTTTGATAATGGATCACATCAACACCTCAAATTACACTATTTGGAAATTAAAAATGAATATACACCTTTAGCTAAAAGGCTTTTTGGCAATGGGAATTGGTGACCTTCCCAACTTCATAAATGAGGAAGATATTACTTGGATTCCATTTATGCATGATGAGGCTATTTATTTGATTTTCCTCAATGTTTTAGATAGATTGCACATTCATATTATGGATGCCACATCACCAAAGGAAGCTTGGGATGATATTTTAGCCTTCTTTGATGAGGATATTGAGCCCTTTGGTTTTTTTAAACCCTCTCTTGCTCCATTTCATGTTCTACTTCTTTTTACTCCTATTAGTGAGGATATATAATTTTATGGTGACATGGATGATGCCTCCCCATCTCCTTCTCCTCATGTTAGTGATGTTTTCTCTTTTGATGATGTACACTCTCTTTTTACTATAGTTTATTGTGATGACACATTTTTGATGGATATTGCTCTTATTTTTTTCATGCCACCTCCATGAGATGAGTTTTTTCTAGACTTGGGACATTTATTTTCATAACATACCTTTGTTTCTATGCAAGATGTTGAGTCACCATAGATTATCACTTTGGAGGACTCTACTAATTCCAATGAGAGTACACTAATTGATTATTATGCTTCACTTCCCATGGACATTCTTTCAACAAATGTTCCATGTCTTTCTTTTGATTAGTTTACTTTCATGGTCTTACATCTAGTTCATGTGCATGATCTTTCTTAACCTATACCACACTTTAGATTTGGATGTGATTTATATATATTTATATTATCACCTCCTTCATCTTCCATTGTGGAATGGGTAGACCTGTAGTACACCATTTTTGTTTTTCCTTTGGTAAAATTAAGAAATATTATTTGATGTGGATGGATCTTCTACAATATTCTATTTGAGGATCTCGACATCAAAACTAGTAATCTTGCGAGCCTAATTTGGAGTATTGAAAAATTTAGTATCAATGAAATTTATCATTAGGGGATTCCATATGAAGTCTTTGCTTCCTTATTTTACATAATTTTGAGTGCAGGGTGGAGTTTTGTTTCCTATGGCTTTTATCCCTTTCTCCACTTCATGGATATATATTGTACATGAGTACCTAATCAAGCCTTATTTTTGGGACTCATAATGTGGATATGCCACTTTATTTTTGGCTGTTTTTATCCCATATATTCATTTGAGGGAGGTTTTAAAGTATGTTCTCATGTTTAGTATGTGTTTTTATCTTTTTCCTATTGTGAATATTATCCCACATTGGTTAGGATGCTTTGCTCTTTGTTTGTCCATGCCTACATATGCAAACCTTCTCATTTGTAATAATATAAAATAATTTTGGATGTAATATATGATATTTGCTAAAAAAAAATTCATACTAGCTTGAAACCATTTGTTTTAAATATTTCTCCTTTTGTGATGTTATTTGTTGACAAAACCTAAGATTTTGTAGCTTGGAATGATCTAGTCATCATTCATTTTATGCCCCACCTTTTGAGGTGAGGGTAATTAAAAGTGATAATCACATTATATCAAAAGGATAATATAGATATGATGTAATTATGTCAATCATATAGTTATTAACATATATTGGTATCATGTTGAAGTAGTTCTATCAATAAAGCTCACAATATGCATACATAACAAGCCCTAATATACATGGATTGATCCATGGAAACATATATAAGTAAAGTCACAAGAAAATAATAAATCACACACACTATAGGACTTAATGACATGAAAATAGGGGTCTAAGGAGACCAAAAATAAGGGGCATGTTTGAATTTTAAACACTTAAGGGGAGGACATATTCAAATGTACACAGACTAAAGAAACAAGTTACACTCATGACACTATGGCCAACAATCAAGGAACATGTTCAAATATTACACAATGAAATATATGGGAAAAAAAATAATTAAGGTCAAGTAACTCATGTGAAGATATGAAGTAAAATAAAATCAACTATCATAAGCATGCCATACTAGTCATGCATACATATGTTAGCAAAATGTCTTGTATATTATCATATAAAGTACATTATGTAAAATAGTAGCATGAGTATAGGCATGTGTAAAATTTAGAATATAAGATAAATGTGATGATGTAAAATGATCATAAAATAAGAAAACTTATGTTAATTGTTATCAAATAGAATCATAGATTTTTGGTGGAGTTTGACTCGTATCAATTAATATAGGAGGGATAGATATAAGATCACACTCCACTAGATTAAAAAGGAGCAAAGCTAGAGACTCAGGTAATCATGTAAATTATCTCTTAGGTGTATTGGATATGATGAAACATTTATGTTGTGTTGTTCACTCTAATATATCTTATTCACAAACTTCCCATGAGATTGGGAATTCTATAAAAATAAAAAAGTGGGTATAACTATGGACTTTTGTCCTCCATTTTAGGACTAATCTTGGATTAGCCTCGAACATGGTTGTAGGTATTTGACTTCACAAATGGATTTTGTGTTAATAGTCTCTAAGAGATGAATTATCACCACCAAAAAATTGATCTATAGTCTTACATACATGTCAAATATTGTTATGATATTTTGATTATTAAGTTTTTTAAACACAAGGGGAAAGGGTAGTTCAATTCCAAATAATGAACACAAAAGAGAGGGAAGGAGAAGGTATAAAAGGGAAGAATCTAGGTCTAAAATAAACTCAATGCATTGATAATTGAACTTAGTGACTCTAATACAGTTATACCACTATAGACTGAGTTTCACTAAAGTTATACCTCCAAGAACATATAATGGGAAGAGTCTGATAGAACCATAAATATGCTTTGAATGAGACATCTCACTAATGATGAGTACTAGGAGTTTATTTTAGAATACACATAAACACCATATGATAATATATAGATTAAAAAATAAATTATCATCACTATGAAATGGTAAATAAAATAGATCACATAGTTATTATAATAGCTAAGCACATCATATGCCTAGCATACATAAAGCATCAAAGTGTTGATCTAATTATCTTAGCATTGATAATCATTCTAACATGAATATGAAAGAAAATTGAAATATAGAATAGACCTTATTACATAAAATAAAAATTATATTCATTAAAAATATTAAATGATATTAGGATAGTTGATCTAGGCCAATTTTACAATCTAGAGTGATGAAGGAAAATTAGGTGAAATATTAGCTATAATATAACAACACTTTGAGTAATTTATGGTCGACCCTATAATACAATATGGCTCTTAATTATATTGATAAGGATAGGGCTCACCTATAAATAACATGAGGATCCCATCATAAGCCATGATGTCCATTCTTTATAGTTACAAGCATATTTAAAAATTAAAAATAAGATGATCCTTACAAACTCATAATAGATCTATGAGGGACCACGTAATTGACACAAGGAGGTAGTTGAAAAGGATTAGATCCTAAATTCTTAGAATTGGTGGTCTTAGCTTCCAATTTGGTTGTCATGAGGTCAAACTTATTGTCTAACTTTGTCAAGGTTCATTGGGGGTTCCTTGAATATTACCTTGGCTTGAGCTTCTAGTCTCTAGTAGACTTGGAAGGTTGCATCCATTGATTCTTAGACTTTAGAGACCTGGTTGATGCTCATCATGGACTATGTTGATAGATATAATACTACCCAAGCCTCTTCTTAGTTTTCTTTAGCAATTTTCTCCCTCATAACCTAGTCAAATTGACCTAAATGGACTCTGAATTCCCTTTGGTCAAGCAAGGTGCCATCTAGGTCGAATAGAATAAAGATATTGACCTATTTTAAGTAGGTCAATATTTTTTTCTTACCCTCTTCCAAGGTTCCTATTTTGGGTGATTCATGGCCAAACAATCCTCTATTATAGTCCTCATTATCCCAACATATATTTGTTACATCTCCAAATCTGAGGTCAACATAATTTTAAGTTCTGCGAACATTCATTTATTGACCACCACTTACGGTTTCTAAAATTTCCCATCGATCTCTATAATCCTCTCTATATAGCCCTGATTCCATTGCATAATCGTGTTAGTCTTAACCAAAGTCTCCATTAATTTCATAATAACTAAGAAAGTATTAAGAGGGCATCCTTGACCTACCTAATTATCCCAATGGGAAATGTGATTTTTAGTTAGGCTTCTAGAGTTTATACCTAAATCTCCATGTCCTTAAGGATATTATCATACATATCATGAGTATCATAAATAATGTATAGTAGTTCCTCAGCCATATTATTTTCCCATGTGGAAGTACTCACCTTGTTAAGGGAGAATAAATCCTAATGGGTTTACCACACTACTAGTTTTCCCTCCTAGACAAACTTATGTATGAGTTTTCTCTTCACTCTTTTGGAGGCTTAGTAAAAAATCCATTGCATATTCATAATTCAATGAATAGTAATCTTTAGTGCATAGGACCTTGGGACCATTCCTTAGGTTATGGGAGGTGTAGGAGGGGTGGTTCAAATGGTAGTGAAGGGTAAAGGATGAGGTGGAGGGGAGATGGAGGAAGTACAAGGAGTGAATGAGAAAATTAGAAAACGTGGAGAGGCCATGGGAATGATAGGAGGGAAAATGAAAGGGGAGGATTAAGGAAACATTTTCACCTACCACTATTTTTGAGTTAGGTTCACTTGATGTAGAATTATCCTTAGGAATGGGTCATTAAAATTTAAGAAAGAGATGGTCTAGTTAAAGGTGAGTCCCATGGTGCCTTGGGTAATGGAAAGAGTGGAATGAAGTGGTAGGAATTAATATGTTGTGGCTGGGGCATTGATATATGTTTCTCTTAATTTCTACCCATTTCTTAATTTTAGAAGAAGATAATAAACTAGTAATAAGGGTGTGGTAGAAATACTTGGTTGTTGATGTGCACATGATCTAGATGAATGTAGAGAGATTATTTTTATATTGGAAGGATTACCTATAAATAAGAAAGCACTAAAAAAAGGGTTTGTTATCATTATAGTTAGGTGGACTACCTAGTGTAAGCTAGATCTAAGAAGCATGAGCTTGATAAGACGTTGTCAATCCACTCTTTGATAACAACCAATTTGAAAATTATAAAAGAAAGATACTTGAATTAGATAATAAAAAGTAACTAAAGTGAAATACATGAAGTAGATGAATGCTTGATAGAGAAAATGACTAAATATAGCAAAAGTGGGTCAATATTAGTGCTAGAGTAAATCAGGTCAAGTTTAGAAATTCAAAGAGGGGTTTTTGAATATGTAGGAATATAGAAGTTAGATTTGGTTAGGGGTAAGGGGTTAAAAATAACTTTTTATTTCATACTGTAATGACCATTGGCAATTAGGCTAACTATTGGTGGTTAAGCTAACCATCATTAGTTGGGTAATCATCGATGGTTGGGGTGACCATCAATAGTTAAGTTGATCATTGATGGTTATCTATGGACTCTAAAAATATTTAGAATAAGAGGTTACAGGCTGGGTCAAAGGTTTAATAATGTCCTATTAAGGATTTAGTCAAAAATGGGAGATTAGAAGATAAGTGTAGAAGGTATGATGGGGTAGAAAGGTGAGAAACCAAAATAAAAATGCTAAAGTATAAATATACCTATTGCTTGCTAAGTGGTTGATGGTTGATTGCTATAGCAATTTCAGTAGAGTAATAGTACTTTTACCTCAAGAAATTTTTTAGTAGAGGTTCATATATTTGTTACTATTGTTAAATCATTAGAAGAAGATTGGATGAAAATATTGAATACCTATGACCTAGAATGATTATGATGATGGATCCTTTTCACCTCCTACTCCCCTCCTTTTATAGGGAGATGAATGACATAAGGTTCCCTAGTAGGCTAGCTTACTGATTTTGATGCTTAAAAGTCCATTAATACTATATAAAGTGAAAATATTTAATTGTGCCTCATTATCTCACACATAGTTGGTGATGTCTTAGAAGCAAAGGGTTAAGGTGAGTTAAAAGGGGTGGGTTAAGGTTCATTAGTAAGTTATTGAGTTTAGTTAGCTAAGTAGATAACTAGAGCCAAGGTCTGATAGGTTGGTCGGTGGGTCTAGAAGGGTTAGGTGGTCCTTAAGGTATCCTAAAGCATTTTGACATCTAGTATAGTTTTCTAGTGTCTACATTTTACCCCTTTTATTATGCAATTTTTAAACAATAATCTATAAAATAAAAATGGATTACTTTGTCAAAGACCTCTTTGCCCCAAGTATGGGAGGAGGTATTCCCCCTTAAATTAGGATTGATAAGGTGAAATCAAAATTGAGTTAGGGTTTGATAACTAGTAAATGGTGAGTCATAAGGTTTGTGACAAAAAGGTTGGTTGGGAATTTAAAATGAAAAAATGCACACAAAATTTGACTAAGTATGATAACCAAGATCACACATATAATAAGGTTACCAATGTTGGTAAAATAAGGTTGGTTCTAGAAGGAAAAATTATAGGGTAACTAATCTATAACATTGATCATAGCTGGTCGGGTTATTCCTATCAAGTCTTATAGATAGGGTCAGTGTTTTTGAAGGTATCTAAGGTAGGAAGTGCTCCCTTGAAAAACATAAATGGTATAGCTATACATGAGTTAGTGAAAATTAAAATGTTTAACATGCCAAGGTTGGTTAATACAGTCAAAATGACCAAGATAGGGTCATCACAAAATATTTGATAGTTTAGATCAAAAATGGCCAACATCGAGGTGGACATGGTTATTTAGTTGGGAAAGGGTAATCTCCAAAATTTTAGGTGGTAGAAAGGTAATGTCTAAAAATTTTGTACTTATGTTAGGTGCCTAAAAATGTTTTAAATGTGGGTTCTCCTAACCATCAATAGTTAGGGGTCCCAAGGTTAACCATCGATGGTCACCTTGACCATCGATGTTCAGGTGGAAACCCTAAAAAGTCAAGGATAAAAAGTGAAAATGAAATTTCATTTTCACTTTTAACTTGTTGACTTTGAGATTTTGGTGTGGTCTGGAAAGTTATTGTTTTGGAATTTCACCAAGAGGGTTGACTGAATATTTACTAATGTGGTTATTATCAAATGGGTAGATTCCTATGTTTGAGGTGATCCAGCTCAAACCAAGATGTAGGGTAAATGAGGATACAATTGAGAAACTGGACATAGGCTTCATCTTTGATAATGGTCAAGGAATGAGTTAAGTGATGTTTTTAATTTGTAAATTAATTGATGAGGTCATTTGTTAGTTAAATTTGATTATTTTTGTGGTTGTTTGGATATGGTTTTGGGGGGTTTTTCCCTAGTTTAGGTTTTGGGTAAATTTGGGAAATTATAGGTTGAAATTTGAAATTAAGGGAGGATTTGGGTTGGGGGTAGGATATAGGATATATTTAGGTAATTTAGTTATTGAATTTTTGTTTTTTATTTATATTTTAGGAATGTAGGTTAGGTATTTTTCCATTGGTGGTCACACACAATGACCATCAGTGGTTAAACCCAACTATTGATGGTCAAACATGACCATCTGGTAGTCAACCATCAAAGTGTCAAGGATACTTGACCATCAATGATTATAGTGACCATCAACAGTCGAGTGTTTAGAAAAGGGATGGTTGAATAGAAAAGTATAGTAAAAGTGTTTGGGTGAGTTAGAATGCCAAGTGTGGGTTAAGATAGGTGATGCATTGAGTGATGGGTTGAAATGGTTTAGGGAAATTATCAAGTAGGAATGATAGGTTAATATGTTTGGTGGGTAGAGTTAGGTGTCCATTTGATAGGTTTAGGGAAGGTGTGATAGGTTAAGGTAGGGTGTTGAATTTTTTTTGGTTAGGGTAGATGTTTTTGATAGAAGCATCAGGTATTAGTGTGATAGGTTAGGGTAGATGTTAAAATGTTTGTGGGTGGGGGTCATTTTTTAGTGTTAGAGGTAATATTGTATAGGTAATGGTTGGAATAGGTTGATGTAGGTGAGTTTAGGTTGATAAAGAGGTTGATATGGGTAGAATGAATGAAAATGAGCAATGGAGATGGAAAACTAAGTGTGCATGATAACTAGACTTATTTGTAGGCACAAGACCAAATCTAGATGAGGGATCAAGTTTTGAGGATCTTTACAAATATCTATGGAGGAATGATAAAAGATGATTGGACACATATGGAAGAGGTCAATCTAGGATCCATGCAACATTATCAGTGGTTATCATGAGATGTGGTGATGGTCATGGCCTTCATTGAGAGATGGGATCCATCCATAAACACCTTCCTACTGCTGACATGAGAGATGACCATCTTATTATAGGATGTTCACAAGATTACATGGCTACCTATTCAAAGTGAGACTATTTACCATATTGAAAGTGAGGAAAAGGATGAGAATATGGAGCTATTATATGGTGATGATCAAGTCCATGCTAGGTGATATTTAGGTGGTTTTGGTTATAAGAAATTATACTAGAGGACTCTAGATGAGAGGTGCGTGATGACTATGATGATGATGGAAGTTTCTAATTTGGCATTACCAGATTCAAATAGTGGATGATTTCATTATCTACTATTGGGAGTGTTAGTGGAGATGTTGCTTAGGAGGATAGTGTTCAGGTGGGCACCATTTTTGCTAGTTCATATGTACATGGATCTCTAGACATTTAAAGCTCATAGATGATATGGGATTAGTGTGGGGTTTTTGCTCCATTATTGGGGATATGAGCATATTCAAGTTCTAAGACCTTTAGGGATACCATGGGATGGCTATGCATAGGCAAACTATAGAGTGGGTTTCCTATGATAGAGGGGAGATTATGCTTTGATAGGGGATAGAGGAGGTATGAGAGACATTGATTGGTTTAGAGATGAATTTGAGGGTTTGGATGTGGGTGACATGGTTTTGAGACTATTCATGGGTTTTCCTAGGTGGGCCCTCTATAACTATCACACATTGTCTTTGCAAAGTTGGAAGTGGATCTATAGGAGGAGAGAGGGTGAGACTGAGCTCATCCCATTTGATAGAGTGAGGAGGTAGCATGACCTATTGTAGGGGGTTATAGGTCCTTTCTCAAGGTATAGGATGGAGGATGCTAAGTTTTTATTACTTGATACACAGCTAGAGGTGGTTTTAGATCATGAGGATCTACCAATGAGAGTAAGGATTGAAGATGTTGGTTTTGTTGATGGCTATGTAGGATGGTATTAGGCCCAACATTCATTAGCCAATTTTGGATGGGATAATGGGGGTTGACAAGCCATGGATGTGGATCTAGCTAGGTACAAGTACAGGGTGGTAGCCCTAATGGATAGTCAAGGGTAGCAATAATAACTATATAGGCACATATTATAGGGTTACAAGGATAGGTAGCCATATTTTAGGGCTAGATTATTATTTTGTATGGTCAATTTGCTACTTTTATAGGTGAGAAAGATCAAGCAAGGACCTCACTAGGTTTGGTGACCCAGGAGAGGGATACCCTAAGATAGAGGGTAGTAATAATGGTAGCACCAACAAGACCACCAGGTACTATTCCTATGGTGTGATACTTGGCCACAACAGAGGAGTTGAGGTATTAAGAGGATATAGTGCTAGAAAAGTTCCTATTAAATCCTTGATGGGGTGAGTATAAAGCTAGTTTAGTAGGTGGGGTAGCCATGGAGACTCTAGGTCAGTGGGTCATGTCAGTGAGTGGATATATAGGCATCCCAAAAGGACCGACACTAGATGGAAGTGGTACTGAAGGTGATGGAGATGTCAGTCACAGTGGTGCCCTAGGTGCATGATATGTGATATGTTATGTAGGTGTAGATGTAGATGCACATGATTTTGATATTGGCCTACATACCAATGCAATGAGATGTACATGATTTGAGATAGAGAGAGATATACATTATTACATGTATTATTTATTTGATGGACATGATGTATATGATGATGTTTATGATTCTCATGATGATATATACATGATGTATTTTCATGGTTCATGGTTTACATGTTTTGATGTTTTATGCCTTATGCTTATGAGATGTGGACTCATTAGCTTTAGGCATGTGATGATTATGGATGATGTTTTTTTCATGGATATGATGATAAATGGTTCAATCATGGTTATTGATGTGGTTTATGATATGATGTTGATGCTAAATGGATAGGATGAAACTTATGATTTATAGATATATATATATATATATATATATATATATATATATATATATGATGTAGCTCATGGTGCTTTGATCATAGATAGATATATGATGTGGTTCATGGATATGGTTCAAAATGTGATGTTTATTATTGATGTTTGTTTTTATGATTATGGAAATGTGATGTGATTATGGTTAAGGATGTAATTAAAACACATAAAGTTAGATAAAAAACTAAATGTAGGAAAAATAAAAGAGAATCATGAGACACATGTCCACATGAACCAATGATAAAAGGGTAAGGAAAAAGCAAAATGCCTTTTCATTGGTAATGACCTAGCAAAACCAAAGTTAGATTGGCTTAAGGAACATAAGCCTTTTGCATGCTTCACATTAGCATGCTTTGGTTGATAAAAAAGGTGTCTTGATCATATTATGTCAAGTAAGCTCATATTCCCCTAATTTAAGGTGGTATTAAGGGGAGGTAGGTGGTAGGTGAAAGATAGATGGGTTGATAGATAAGGTAACCTTATGTGGGTTAGTTTTCCCTTTCTATAGGTGACCTAAGAACCAAATTAGACAAGTCCATGTATTTATGCAAGGTGTAGACTAATCGATGCAGGAAGTCTACTAAACACTAGATATAAAAGCTAATTGCATTTTTCTTAGGATAGATTATTCTTGATTTTGATATAGGGTCTTTTGTTTATTGTTTTTGTTTTGATAAGTTATGAAGCTGATCGATGTGGGAAACTTCAAATAATTTATTTTGACAAATTTGAGTTAGTCATCCTTTAAGGGAGTGGTATAAGTTTTGGATTTGTTTATTTGGTAGCTATCCTTCAAGGGAGTAGTCTATATTTTAAGCAATTTTGTTTTTTTAGGTAGATATCCTTCAAGGGAACAGTCTTATATACTAGAGATATGTGACCTAAGTGATATTTTGGTGTCCCAAATTGTTTTGATGCAAGGTTTTATACATGGATGTGTCTCATTAGGCTTAGAGGTTTACCTTTATGAGGGAAAAACTTTTATCACAAGAAGGTAATGATAGGTAAAAGGGGTGGGTTTGAGAGACAAATGACCATGGGATTCCATTTTGTTAGAGATAAAAAAATTATCCATGAGAACCATGCCATGGGGATATCCATGATACCCATATTTAGGATTAGGCTATGACTGTGATAGTTAATCACATGGTTCTACGTTGTAATCAGTTGTCCTCAAGAAGAATAGGAGGAAGGTGTGATGGTGAGAATTCCATAAATCAAGGGATGAGATTAAGTTAGAAAATAAGGTGAGTTAGATCCTTGTTTAACAAACGAAAGGATGTAGATGCAAATCATTGAGAGGATTAGGTTATAGTTTTCCTTTGAAATATGACAAATGGTAAGCTCTTGATCCATACTTATGGGTTATGATGTAGGGTCCAAGCCAATTGAAATAAAAGTTACCTCTTTTTATTTTCTCCATATAGGTTACATGTTGCTTTTCATTTAAGATGAGGTATTTGATATTGAATTCCTATTATTTTAGGTGTTTTTTATACGCACGCTTGATTTAATCTTGATAGACATGAAGATGGTTAAGCACTGTGAGGTGATGCTCATCAAGTAGCTCAAGTCATGTTAGACATTATTGATTATAGTCACTCTCAAAGATGATGTATAGCAAGGATATGCAAAGAGAAATAATAGACTTTGTGAGGCAAGACTACCTATATTATAAAGACTAGAGAGAAAGGGGTAGCACCTGTAGAGGTTTGAATGCTAGTGTAATAGGCCCATAAAGCAAAAGGGATATGCAAGTGCCAATCCTAATCTAAAATACTGACTACTTTGGTTAACATTTTGTTATGGGTTTTGTTAGAGGCTTCTACCTATCCATTTAATTGTATATGGTAAGACAAGTAAAATATTAACTTGATGCCAAATACATCACAAAAACCTTGGGCTTGCTTGTTCTTGAAAGATTTACCATTATCACTAATGATCTTATAGGGAAAACCAAACTGATAGATGATATGATGATTGATGAAGCTGACTATCCAATCAAATTTGGTCAAGATGAGAGGAATAGATTCCACCCATTTGGTAGAATACTCAGTGGCAATGATGATGGATTGGTGTCATTGTGAACAATGTGTATTTATTTCCACAATGAGATCGAGTCCCCATTGTGAGAAGGGTCAATAGTCTTTGGATACTTGAAGGCCATGGGTAGGTGCATGATGTAAATTGGCATGTTGTTTGAATTTACCACACTTATTTACATAATCACAATAGTCTTGGTTAAGGGTTGGCCAATAGTAACCAAGGTGAAGGATACATTTAGTGATAGCTAAACCACTAAAGTGTCCCCCACATATTCTATCATGCATTTCCTTGATAGCATGGGAAGATTCATGACTATGTAGATAATGAAGAAGGAGGTCATCGAATCCATGTTTCTAAAGGATTCCCTTTAGTACTTTGTAACAAGATGTACTTTGAACAAAGGCTCTTCTAACATTCCTAGAGATATTGGGAGGAAGAATGTTGAGGCTAAGGTAGTTGAAGGTTTTCTCATACCATATGTCTAATGGAGATAGATCTACATGACAAATAGTAGGAAGGTTAGAATGGATGTAAGTGGGTGTGATAAAATGGTGGATGGTAATAAAGAGTTTAGAATCAATAGGTTGATATGGGATTTGGGAAGAAAGAGAAGCCATGGTATCCACAAAATTGTTGGTAGATTGAGGAACAAACTAGATAAGGTAATGATTGAATGATGTTAAGAGTATGTATATGAGTTGTTTTTATTTTTACAAGACATAATTATTACATTGTTAGGATTCATTGACCTGGTTGACCATAACTTGGGAATCACCAAAGACACTAATGGTCTTAATTCCTAAGGCTAAATTAGTTTTAAGACCTATGACTAGGGCTTCATACTTAGCCACATTATTGGTACACTCAAAATCAAGTTTGAAGGAAAGGGGAATGAGAATAACTCTAGAACCCCCACTTAACTGGCATTTGGATCCATTGAAGAACATGGTCATTTGGTAGGTGCTTTCCTCCTGTGAAAGATTCATGATGGACTCATCTAGAAATACAAGAGGAAATAGTTGGTTGTTTGGTAAAGGATATTTGGACAATTGGTTAGAAATGTCTTGCTCTCTAATTGAATTTTATTGGCTGAAATTAATGTCAAACTCATCTAAAAGCATGAGCCACTTAGCCATACATTAGTTCTAGTATGGTTTAGAGTGCATATACTTGAGTGGGTCAATTTTAGTGATGATAAATGTTTTATGATTGAGAAGGTAATGATGAAGTTTGGAATCCACAAGGACTAAGGCAAGGAATTTTTTTTCTAAATGGCTATATCAAGTTTCATACTCTATAAGCATTTGACCTATGTAGTAGACATCTTGATTTTTGTTTGGTTCATCACGGTGAGTGAGCATTACCCCTAGTGAATGGTTAATGGTAGATATATAAAGGTATAAGGGTGGTCCTCTTTAGGAGGGGTAAGAATAGGTGAAGAAATGAGGTATTATTTTAGTGAATCAAAGGCTTGTTGGCAATCTTTGGTCCACTTAAAATATGTATCTTTCTTGAGAAGTTGGTGAAAGTGTTGACATCTATCCAATAATTGAGAGATTAAATGACAAATGGATTGGAGCTTCTCTTGTAGGCTACAGAGTTGCTTGAGATGGGTTGGAGGAAGCATCTTTAAAATTGATATAACTTTGGTAGGGTCTATTTTGATTCCTTAAAAAGAGATGATAAAACCAAGAAACTTTCCAAATAAGACCCTAAAAATACATTTCTTAAGGTTGAATCTGACATGGAAATGGATTAGGAATTCGAAGATAATTGTGAGAATGGATAGGTGATCCTTGCAATGTTTAGATTTTCCAAGGAGATCATCTCTATGCAAAACTGCTTTCTACATTCAAAGAAGAAATAAGAAACTAAAAGAAATGGTCAGGGCTAGAAGTACCTGATAAAGTTGTGCGCACCGAAATCAGACGTTGGAAGATTCTCCTCTTTGGCTGTGGAGGAATGACACCTGCGAAGAAGAAAAGGCTAAAACACGGAAGAACGTTAGTCAAAGATAGGGTGGGCTGTCAGGCGAACGCCTGATCCCGAAAGTACGAAGACTTCCTAGAAGGATATCAACCCACTGATAAAAAAGCAGAATATTAGACGAAAGTAGATAATAAAAGATAAAATGATAGAAAATAAAGTGCGTACCTGATATGCAGCACTGCTCTGCACAGTCACCAGCGTCGGTCTCTGTGGTACCGGCATCGGTTAGGGAAGGTGCCGGCGTCGGTCAAACTACTGGCGTCGGTCTGCGTAGGTGCCGGCGTCGGTCGGGGTAATGACCGGCATCGGTCGGGGCAGGTTCTGGATAGATTGCAGAAGGCCTGGGAGAGTCGGGACAGGTTCTGGACAGAACCGGGACAGGGTCTGAGAGAGTCAAGACAGGGTCTGGGCAAGGTAAGGTCAGGTTTGGACAGAGTCTGGGGGTTTTAGTCTAGACAGAGGTAGGGATATAAATGAGAGATGCTGGGTCTGTGGTTTTGAAGATTCGGGATGACAGAATTGATAAACAAATAATAACCAAGAAGAAATAAAACAAATAGAGTAAATACTTACCTGCCAGAAGACGTGATGAAATCCATAGTTGAAGTTGTCTGTGCAGTGCCAGATTGAATGCAGATTGGTTGATGCCGAGAGTGGGTTGATGCTGAGAGTGTTGATCGCAAGAGTGTTGATGTCGGAGTTTGCAGGTTGATTGAATGATTGCTCGGGTTTTGATTGATTCAGAAAAATGGTTGAATTGCGTTTGGGATCACCTCTCGAATGGTTGGCAGATGCTGATGAAGGCCAGGGACGATTCGAGAGACGGTTCGACAACCGTTTCGGGAAACCAATCGGGAACTGAATGATAACTGATAACGGATAATGGCAAGGTGACCGACGTCGACAGGATTGTCGACGTCAGCCGATAAGTGACCGACGTCAGTGACATCGGCCAGGTAAAGACCGTCGTTGGCAGATGCATAATGGGGATAGAGTCTAGCTTTAGCTCTGTGCTCATTTTTACATGCTGCCAGGGTCAAGGTTGGTGGAACAAGTGATCGACAAGGGTTAAATAGGCGAAGAAGAATAAGACGGGGAATGACCAGGGGAGTTGACATGATTTCGGTGTCTACATTTGCCCCTTTTTGTCTTGTTGGTTGTTCTGGATGAACTGCAAGACAAAAACAGGAGTGATTGCCCCAGGTGAGGGATAAGGTTGATTTCATCTTGTTGGTTGTTCGAATGAACTGCAAGACAAAAATAGGAAATGAAATGCCCCAAGTAAGGGATAAGGTATTCCCCCTCAAAGCAGGAGTCGAGGGAAGGGAACCGAGAATCGGGTGCTGATTTGACAAAGAGTGGATGAAAAAGGGGTGAGGGTGAATGCGGCAAAGGTCATTATTGCGCACATACCACTGCACGAGATGGTCAGGCCAAAGTGTCACAGGTCAAGGGTCAAGGAGTGCCAAAATTGAAATAATTGGGCCCCAGCATTTAGTCATTTGCTGATTAGGTTACTCAATCTAAGCTGAAGCTCCAAATGGTCATCGTGTTCTAGGTATCCAGGGCTCAGGAAGTGCTCCTAGAAACACGAAAAAGTCACAAGTAGTGCGGATCAACCGGCTTGCGATCCTATACTTGTGAGGGTCCAAAAAGGTCTGCGCACAATTCTGCTAACCAGTCATGAGGTAGCATACATGCAAAAACAACCAAGGTAACAACGTCTTAGAAGTGGTTGAGGTCGGAGGAGATAGGCATGATCTCCAATGGTTGGTGGTTGATGGATGGATGAATGGACGAAAGGATGTGGTCGAGCTAACCCAAGAAGACCCCATGTCAACTGAGTGCTGCCTACATAGCCCTGGTGATAGGGCCTCAGGCTGATGTAGTTCTCCCTAGAAGGGAGGAAGGGTCAAAGGGATGGAAATGGGTCGTGGTGAAGGGCAAGGTTATGGTTAAAAGAAGGCAAGAAGGTTTGTCCATCAGAGAGATGAACAAACGAGAATGGTCGAGCTAACCCTAGAAGATGGTCGTGTCATCTGAGTGCTGCCTACATAGCCCCTTGTGGAAGGGCCTCAGACCAATGTAGTTCAGACAAAGGGTCCGAGTAGTAGACAGGTGGTTAAAATGGTTGATAGATTGGTCATGGTTATGATGAAATGATGAGGAAAAAAAGATGTTGCAGCCTTTTCCAAATGGTGTATTCTGCAACATTGGTTGATGGGTTTTTCATCCCTAGCAATATTCCATATTCATGATGGATGTATGCTAAAAATAAATTGAGGTCTATTTATGCTTCAGCAAGTATTGGTTTATGCTGAACATAAATTGCGGTGGGTCGATAGTTTCCATGTGTATTGGTGTCCATAGAAACTAGGGTAAATAGGCAATGGGAGTGGTTTAAAGAGAGAGTTGAGCTGAGTCAATTGACAAGTGATGAGGGTGAATGTGACCAAAGTGTAGAAGAAGTGAAAAGCATATTGCTCTTTCATTGACAAGGACCAAAAAAAAAGCATAGATAGGGGTTATGAGAACCAAGAGCCCCATTCATGTGTGACGTCGTTGACCATAGTTATGTTAGAGCGGTAATCGAATCACTTAGACATTAAAGTGAGCTCGAAGTCCCTTGAGCAGGTAATAGGAGGAGGAAAGAGGGTAACCCATTTTAAGAGTAGAGATAACTATGCCCCTTTTTATAGGAGACCCTGAGACAACTATAAGTCAAGTCCATGACTCTTTTTTTTTTTTTTTGGTGCAGACTGATCAATGCGGGAAGCCTGCATAGAGATGTCATTTGATTTAGTGGTCAGGTTATGAAGCTGATCAATGCGGAAAGCTTCTAAAATAGTGTTGTTTATTGCCAGATTAGTCATAGCCATCCTTCGAGGGAGTGGTCTAGATTTTTGTTTAATATAAGGGCTTTTGAATAGCTGTCCTTCGAGGGAGCAGTCTATTAATTACAGCAATGATAGTACAGCTGTCCTTCGAGGGAGCAGTCTGTTTTTTTTTTTGATATTGATATAGTGACCATGGATATTGTGACATCTTGATTTGTTTTTATAGAAATGTGAGTCATGGACAAGATTATAGAAGGTCAAGGGCTCCCTTTTATTAGGACAAAGTATCCATACATCATAAAAGAGTTGTAGAGGACTTGTGAAAGGGAAATAAGGTTGAAATGAATGAGGATTAAGAGGGACGGGGATTGCTCAAGGGACGAGCTCAAGTTAAGTGTCAAGTAGACGAATACTCGACTAGCAGTAGAACGGTCGCAGATGCAACGCATTAAGAGGCTCAGGTTCTGGTCGTCTATCAAGAGAAGACAGACGGTAAGTCCCTGATCCATACTTGTGCGTGATAATAAAAGGTCCGAGCCAATTAGGAGAAAACTTGCCCCATTTGCCTCTTTCCAGATTGGTCAGGTGTTGATTGATGAGTGAATGTGAAGTTGGTTGATATGGTTGCTGATTGATCGAGACAGGTTGAATGTTTTGATAAAAAGATTGGTCAATGTTTGGTTGAGATTTGGTCATTTGATAATTGGTCAATGGTTGGTCGAGGGTTGATTGGTTGGTATTTGGTCTTTGGTTGGGTCGAATGTTTGGTTGAGGTCGGGTTAAATGTTTGGTTGCTAGTCTGGTTAAGGTTAAGTTGAAAGAGTGATTGATATGTGGTCGAGACTGTGTTGAAAAATTGATCGAAGTTTGGATGAAGGTTGAATTCCCCCAACGGCTAGGGAGAATGTTTGACAGATTAGTTAAGGTCGATTGAGGTTTAGTGGTCAGATGGACTGTGTTGATGTTGAATAAAGGGGTTAAAGGCAGCAAAGGGACCCTAGTCTATTGTGGAGATCCCGATTTAGATGACGAGGTTGGAGAGGTATGGGTCGGTGTTGATAATTTGTCAAAGGGGTGGTCAAGAGGATCCTTGATAAGAAGGGAATCCTTTTTTTGGTGGTGACGAATGACAGCTTTAAGAGCGCAACAACGCTCGGTGTCATGTCCCGGAGTGTGATGATAATGACAGAATTTAGAGTTGTCGAACCAAGATGGTTTTGATCTGAGAGTTGATGAGTGGGGTGGTGTTGAAGGTTTGTTGATAACGTGGTCGAGAAGAGAGGTGTCATTCCCCAGACATTGGTGAACGATGACCTTGAGGGCATGACAATGTTCAGTGTCATGCCCAGGCGTGCGATGATATGCACAAATGCAAGTGTCATCGAACCATGGTGGTTTTGGTCCGAGAGAGTGATATGGTCTAAGAGGCGGGAGATTGAGATGAGAGGACTGCAACAATTGCCGTAAGAGCAAGGCATATGAACCTGCTAATGGGTCGGGATGTTTTATTGCAGAGAGGGTTGGTGACATTGGTTTGGGAGGCGTAAGAGGCGTTGGTCGATGGTTTGAAGGAGGTATAAGTCTGACGGGTTGATAGAATAATGGAGGTGACTTACCTCTGTGAAGTATGGGAGTGGGAAGCACTCCGAGTAAAGTAGACGGATGTGGGCCCAAGATTGAAGGTAATGACGAAGATAGGGGAGGAGGCCTCCGGTGTGGTTTAGTAGCCTTCTTTGGTTTGGGTTGAGGGCCACCTTTGTGCGAGGCAAGATTAGATGTGGGGCGAACACCAAGAGGTTTAGTCTCTTTGGGCATGATGGACGCCTGCGCGGGTTTGGACTTAGATGTGGATGGTTTTTCTCTCAATGGAGAAGGGATTGAAGGTGTGGGCTCTTTAAGAGGAAAGAGCACCGGAGTAGTCATGGCTTCTGTGTATGGTTGGGGAGTCAAAAAGGTGTGATCATCTATAGATGATAAAAAGAATGAAGGCGAGGCAGCTGGTGTTGATGTGGTCAAAGCGTCCTCCAATATGGGAGAAGTTGATGGAGGACAAGTGGGAGGAGAAATTTCTTCGCCATGTGGAGGAGGTATAGGGGAAGAAAGGTCTTCCACCTGTGAAAAAGGTTGGTCAGGGATAAGAGAAAAGATAGTGTCGACCGTGTGTATATCATGGTCTTGAGGGTCATTGGTTATGGTTTGGACGTTGTCTTGAGTATGCGGGTGATTAGAAAGAGGTTGCTTGAAAATGTCAAGGTTTTGGTTGGGTGGTGCGTTCGGGTTATCTAAAATAAGATTCCCCTTGTCGAGCATGTCCTGTATGATGTTTTTGAAAGTTTGACAGTGATCCGTGTCATGGCCTTTGATACGGTGATAGTTGCAAAAGTGATTCTCCCTGTACCATGCAGGGATAGGTGTTGAGGGGTTGAATTGATGTGGTCGGATTGGAGGGAGATTGAGGACCCCCTGCTTGACGAGTTTATCCAAGATAGAGGCATATGACTCCCCAATTGGAGTGAATTGACGTTGTATGGATTGATGTTGAAAATGTTTATTGATGTAGTCTAATGTTGAAGATGTTGGTTGGTTGGTCGTTGTTGAAGATGATGGTCTAAAGATGACAGTGTTTGCCGACCCCTTGGATTGAGAGTGGGCAGAAGAAGGTCTGGAAGAAGAATGGTCATTGGTTCTTGTGTTAGTGTTACACAATTTGACCTTATCTTCTTCAATGGCGTGGAGTTCAAGCTTCTGGGCCATGGTGAAGGCCTCGTCGAAAGTGTGGAATGTTTGAACCTGCAAGGTGGACGAGATGTGATTGACACATGCTCGGGAAAAGAGCTCAATGAGCTCGGGTTGAGGCAAGGAGAAGGAGAGCTGATTAATCAAGCTTCTCCAATGGGCGACAAAATCGGCTATTGATTCATCATCAATTTGCCTAATAGAGTAAAGGTCTGTGATCGAAACTTGTTTAGTGATATTGATTGAGAAATGGTCAACGAATAGTTGGGCGAGTTGGATGAATGAAAAGATAGAATGTCTGGCAAGAGAACTATACCAGTCAAGGGCAGGGCCAGAAAGCAACATAGGGAACGTGCGTAAAAGCAACGCATCATCATGGGCAATAAGGTAATAGGCATGTCTAAATGCCTTTAGATGTTGTTGTGGGTCTTCCTTATTCTGAAAGCGAGTGAATTTAGGAAGCTCCCAATGGTTAGGGTATGGTCGAATAGGGACGGAAGGGTGGATGGGCTCGTTGTAAATTTGGTCATATGAAGAGACATTACTTGAACTGGAGATAGAAGCTTCAAGAATGGACATTTTATCCATCAGCATCTTGATGACGTCTGCTGACAGATTGGTGGGTTGAGCGCCCCCTAAGTTGTAAGGTGCTTGGAAGAGGCTAGAGGAGGCGTGCGACATAGTCGGTTGTACAATGTATGGATGACTAGTCGTAGGGGCAGAAGTAGAGGCTAAAGGTGGTTGCGTTATGAAGGTCGAAGGTATAAGTTGACTAGATACCGCCAAAGGAGGTTGTGTGACGGCATTGACAAAGGGCGAGATAGGCACTCCTACATATATAGGTGCAAGAGTGTGTGGGGTCGAGACAATCAAGTTTTGGTATGATGTAGAACTTGGTTGAATTGCAGGTGGTTGAGGGGGTAACGAAACCCCGGTGGAGGTTGGTCTAAAAATAGACGAGGAGGCCAAACTTTGCGTATAGGCCATGGTCGGGTTAATAGTTGGGGTGAAAGGTTGAGTCGTAAAAGGTTGGGTGGCGAACAGTGTTGATGTCGTCGCCACTTCGCCCGAAAGGTCCCGCATTGGGTTTCTTGCGAGATAGTTTTGGAGGGCTGCGGTATTGAGGTCCAAGAATTTTGAAAAATCTTGGTCCCCTTCTGGGATGATAGGCGTCTGGGTTGGAGATAGTCTAGTAGGAATTCTTTCAGTCTTCGAGTAGAACTCCATTATATGATTGTTTATAGACGGGGTAGGCGAGAGCGATTGATGGCTAACGTGGTCAAGAAGAGCCCTGGTTTGACTACGTGTCAGAACCATTCAAGGCAAGAAAGAACGTCCTCACAAGCTCAAACAAGCAGATAAGAACTAAAAAGATGAAGACACAAGCAGATCCTAAAACCCTAGAAGTAAATTATTAGGATTATAGTGGCTTATGCCTTAGAATGTGTGTAGTGGAAGGTTGGTTTTGTGAGTCAGGTCCTAGAAGAAGTAGTCTATGGATGGTTTCGGGTTTTGTTATGGTGCTCAAGAAGTCTGTGTTAGATTCGGTACGTGGCCTGGTGCTAAGGAGCAAGCTCCCCTCACTTCACGATTCCAGTGGTTAGCTGGTCTCGCTTAGCCAAGATATACCTCGCCTAGAGATTAGACTCCACCAGAGAACGGAGTGGGCTTTCCCCTTGGTGATGAAATCCAAGTAAGATCGCCGGGACGGGTAAGGTATCCGTTGGGGGATGAAATCCCAGTCGGGCCTTGTCTCAGGTAAGTTAAAATGTTTGTTTTGTGCAGGTGGTCTGGTCGTGTAACATTAAGTGATCTAGATTAATTCAATATGCGGATTTAAGTTACTAGATGTGGACTAATGCAAGCACAAGCAGAAATGAAAGTGCAATACGTTTTAATGCCCAAGCTGAAATGTGATGTTTGTTATGAAGACAAGTGGAGAAAGAGTCAAAGAATATGAGTTTTAGCTAGTCTAGAAGTGCAAGAAAGAAAGAAATGTTCGTTTTAGTCCTGCTTATGATGTCGTTTAAGAAGAGATGAAAGGAGGCGAAAAGGAAGGAACCTAATGCACCTATATGAACGAAAAGAAGAGGAACCCGAGGAGGACCTAGGGTCCCACTGGGCGTGCCAGAATGTTTCTATGCAAAATTGCTTTCTACATTCAAAGAAGAAATAAGAAACTAAAAGAAATGGTCAGGGCTAGAAGTACCTGATAAAGTTGTGCGCACCGAAATCAGACGTTGGAAGATTCTCCTCTTTGGCTGTGGAGGAATGACACCTGTGAAGAAGAAAAGGCTAAAACACGGAAGAACGTTAGTCAAAGATAGGGTGGGCTGTCAGGCGAATGCCCGATCCTGGAAGTACGAAGACTTCCTAGAAGGATATCAACCCACTGATAAAAAAGCAGAATATTGGATGAAAGTAGATAATAAAAGATAAAATGACAGAAATAAATGACAAAAAATAAAGTGTGTACCTGATATGCAGCACTGCTCTACACAGTCACCGGCGTCGGTCTCTGTGGTACCGGCGTCGGTTAGGGAAGGTGCCGGCATCGGTCAAACTGCCAGTGTCGGTCTGCGTAGGTGCGAACGTCGGTCGGGGTAATGACCGGCATCGGTCGGGGCAGGTTCTGGACAGATTGCAGAAGGCCTGGGAGAGTCGGGACAGGTTTTGGATAGAGTCGGGACAGGGTCTGAGAGAGTCGGGACAGGGTCTGGGCAAGGTAAGGTCGGGTTTGGACAGAGTCTGGGGGTTTTAGTCTGGACAGAGGCAGGGATATAAATGAGAGATGTTGGGTCTGTGGTTTTGAAGATTTGGGATGATAGAATTGATAAACAAATAATAACCAAGAAGAAATAAAACAAACAGAGTAAATACTTACCTGCCAGAAGACGTGATGAAAGCCATAGTTGAAGTTGTCTGTGCAGTGCCAGATTGAATGCAGATTGGTTGATGCCGAGAGTGGGTTGATGCCGAGAGTGTTGATCGTGAGAGTGTTTATGTCGGAGTTTGTAGGTTGATTGAATGATTGCTCAGGTTTCGATTGATTTGGAAAAATGGTTGAATTGCGTTCGGGATCGCCTCTCGAATGGTTGGCGGATGCTGATGAAGGCCAGGGACGGTTCGAGAGACGGTTCGACAACTGTTTCAGGAAACCGATCGGGAACCGAATGATAACTGATAACAGATAACGGCAAGGTGACCGACGTCGATAGGATTGCCGACGTCGGTTGATAAGTGACCGACGTCAGCGACATCGGCCGGGTAAAGACCATCGTCGGCAGATGCATAATGGGGATAGAGTCTAGCTTTAGCTCTGTGCTCATTTTTACATGCTGCCAGGGTCAAGGTTGGTGGAACAAGTGATCGACAAGGGTTAAATAGGCGAAGAAGAATAAGACGAGGAATGACCAGGGGAGTCGACATGATTTCGGTGTCTACAAATACATTTCTTAAGGTTGAATCTGACATGGAAATGGATTAGGAATTCGAAGATAATTGTGAGAATGGATAGGTGATCCTTGCAATGTTTAGATTTTCCAAGGAGATCATCTACATAGTCCTCTATGATTTTATGGATGAGATCATGGAAGATATAGGTCATCACATGCTAATAGGCTTCTCTCATGTTATTCAATCCAAATAGCATGACCCTATAACATAAGGTTACCTATGAGGTGATGAGATAAGATTTATGTTGATCCTTGGGGTAAATCAAGATTTGATTATATCCCAAGAAACTATCCATGAGAGATAACATCTCATGGCCAACTATAAGATCAATAAGTTAGTCGATGCTAGGTAAAGGGAAGTCATCCTTTGGGAAAACAAGGTTGAGGTCATAAAATTCAATACAAAGTAAAATTCCTCTTGTGGTCTTGGTAATGTGAATTATTTTAGAAACCCACTAAGGATAAACAATGGGTTGGATGAAGTCGACAGACAAGAGATGTTAAAGCTCTTCTTTGACTAGAAGGGTGTTGTAAGGGTGCATCTTGTGAAGCTTTTGCAAAATTGGCTTATCATCAAGATGGGTGACAATGTTATGATGGGATATGAAAGGGTCAATTATGGGTATATCCTAATAAGACCAAGAAAATGATATGCTTTGGTCATGAATGAAAAATGGGTAATCTTGTTGCTCCATGTAATCTAAGGATTTACCAATCTTGACAATGGGAGGGTTATCTTGAGTACCCAAGTTGACATTGATATTGGATTCATTAAATATGGTTTGGTTCTTAAGAAGAAGAGATTTATGGATAGAAGAATCACCTGCACCGAGGTAGGTGAGAATGGAATCATTGTCCTAATGATGGATGGTAGGAGAATCAATTTCTACCATTCTAAGATGAATGAGAGGAAGGGTTTTAGTTTGGCCATCCTTTTGATAATTTAGGGAGCCCAAAATAACAATATTGATAAAAAAAGTTAGAAATAATGATATCAAAATATGTATACTTCAAAGGTGATTGATTTGGTGTGGATGGGTTGTTTTCCTTAATGGTGGTGATGGGTTTAGGTGAATCAGTGGGTTCTTCTGGTGGTACGAACCCAAGGATAAATAGTTCACAAGCTTTTTGGGTTTTTGATGGAATGTAACTTGTGAGGTCCATGTTCATAATGACCTATTCCAAATCCCTTTTAGTCACACCTATGAAGGTATAATTTAGCAAATGATGATTTGTCAAGATAAGAGAAGTCAGAGGTAAATGGTTGGGTGGTAGAGGTATCGATGGAAGTAAGAAGTGGATGATCAATTCCACCATATATTATGTTGGTTTAATAGTTATGAGGCCCAAAAGGGATGATGGTTCCAATGTTGGGGTCATAAATAGGACCATGGGTGAGGTTATTATACTCTTGAGGAGTAGGGAAAGCATCCAAAGCTTAAAAATGATACTCCCCCAGTGAGATACATTAGAATATGGGTTACAAAGAGTCATTTATATGGATCTAAGAAGAAGGGATATATGAGATAGTTGAAGCTTCATTGATGGTATAGGTGGAGGTGTTGTTGGTTTTGGTTGGTGAGGTGGTGTTGTTGTTGGTTGGTGGTGAGGTGGATGAAGGAGGAAGACAAATGTCATTGGGTCAATATGTTATGTTTTATGATGTAAAAAGACTAGGGTCAACTCTTATGGTAACAACTTGACCTTCATGCTAAAATTTGACATATAGGTGCAAGGTATATGGGACATAACTCATGGCATAGATCTGAGGGCATACAAGTAAGATGTTGTATTGGAATTCACCTTCTACAACTTAAAATATTTATGGAATTATGTGAGGTCTCAAGCTGATGTGGAGGATGACTATCCCCAATGTAGTGGCCATAGTGTCATTAAAGGAACAAAGGACTATTACTATTTTTGACATGATATTCTTAGGCAATTTAAGTTGGTCATAATCATGGGAGGAGATGATATTAATACTAGCTCCTCCATCAATCATCACCCTTTTAATGTGGGTTTGATTGATGTATATCATGATGAAGAGGGGAGGATCATGATCTACATAATGAATAGAAGGTATTTCTAAATCCTAGAAGGTGATGAAGGTAGAAAATTGAAGGGATATGACAAAGGATGCAAGAGGTTGAGAATCTTTTGGTTAAACCTCTATCGACTATAGGGCAACTATTAATGCTTGGTGATAATGGGGTGAGGTGTTTATTAGTTTGTAAAGGCTCATCTTCACTGGTGTCTAGTGAAGTTGTTTTAGAACCACTTGTTGGATGGATTTAGAAGGGTTAAAGGGAGAGGCACCCAAAATATATATTTTAGGTTTTGGAGAAGATGAAGGTAAAGGTGAGGATGATTGGTTTTGGTTGGAAGGTTGAGGGGTTAAAGGTCATATCTATTGTATGGACACTTTTGATTTTCCCTTATCTTTTTATTGGGTCTAAGATCAGGTAACCATATGGATAGAATGGATTAAGGGAAGTGTTGGGCTAGATGGTTGTTTTGGTTCCTCCTCACTTTCAAATGAGAGTGGAGGAGTAGGTAAATGTTGGATGGGTTGAGTTGGTGGTTGGATTAATAATGGGATTAAGGGAGGTTCATATAATAATAGATCATCATCATCCCATAATTTATGGACAAGTGTTTAGAGAGCTTTGAAATTATTTGTATTATGTCTAAGAATTATATGGTATGAGTAAATCAAATTGTCATTGAACCATGATGGTTTAGGATGTGAAAGGCTGAAAGGTTTGATGGGTGGTAGGGTTAAGGAAGAGGTTTGAAATAACCTTTATAGAATTTTCAAATAAGATTTGATAAAAGGTGTTGAGGGTGTTGGGTTTTTGGTTCTATGAGTGGGAGCCTTCTTAAAATTAGGCTTCACCATGGAAATTGTAGGTGATGGAAGGGTTTTGGTAGGTGTTTTTAGTTGAGAATGTTTGGTTATGGTTGTTTTGGAGGTGGAAGATTTGGATGTGGAGGGTAAAGGTTTGGTGATAGGTGGGAAGGTAGAGGTAGATAGGTTAGTTAAGAATGTATTAGTGTAGGTTTTTATTTCTCCCTATTTTTTAATTAGGGAAATTGTATTTTTTATGCATACATGGAGTTTTCCTACATTTGTGGGATAGGCAACTTAAACCCCCTAGAAACTTTGACACCCTATAGGACTTCTTCACTAAGTTTAAGGCCCTTAAATTGCAATTGAAAGAATGTAGGATAGAGAAGAAAGATGATCAACTCATCCTTTCTATTCTTGCAAAGTTAGGTCTAAGCTATTCAGTCTTTGTCTCCACTTTCCATGCCACAAAAAGTGCCCTTGGCACTACATGGAAAATGCCTTATTTGGATTCATTCATTGCTGACTTGACTAGGGCACAAGATAAGATAATTCAAATGGGCACAATGAAGTCTACTCAACCCCAAGCTTTGATAGCCAGAAATGGTAAGGATAAGACTTCAATAAAGGAGAAGAAGAAAAAGAACAAGGAACAAGAGAAGAAGAAAGAAAACAACAATCCTGCCAAAAACAACATTGAGTCTTCCTCTTCGAATGCTAAACCTAAGAAGCAGAAGGTTAAGTGTGCCTATTGTAAAAAGATAGGGCATGATGAACACAAATGCATGAAAAAATAAATAGATCACCTAACTCATCTTCTAGAGAAGCACAACATATGTGTTCCTGAGTCCATCAAGCATAATTCATTTACCCAAGATTCTACCAAGGCAAAAGGCAAGGGTAAGGAGAAAGAAAAGGGCAAGGCCCTTTTAGCTACTGTAGCTTCTAAAACATCATGGGTAATTGATTTTGGTGCTTCTCACCACATGGGCTCTTCACTAGTTGAGTTTTCATCTTTAGAGCCTTTTAGCATAACTTTAATTAGTTTGGGTGATGACACATTAGTTTCTATTACAAGGAGAGGGTTAGTTGAAATGGAAGGAGGAAAATTCAATAATGTTATAAGTGTTCCTTCTCTTTCAACCAATCTCCTATCAGTGTACCAAATCACTCACATTGGTTAGGGCATGAGAGTTGAGTTTTCACCAGATTAAGTGGCTATTAGGGAGTTGCATAGTGATACTATAGTGGTAGTGGGTAGGGTAGATCACCAAGCAAGGTTATACACCTTCTCACATTTTGCACCAGATTCTTCTCCAATAGCATTGCTGACTCATTTAGATGAAGTTAGCAAATTGTGGCATGAGCGGTTTAGCCACCTTAACTACCACTACCTTGAGCAACTTTGCAAACATGACATGGTCATTGGCTTTCCTCGTGTCTAATTCTCAAAAGGACTTTGTGAGGGGTGCTCCCTTGGGAAGCATCCTGAAGCAAAATTTGAAAAAGGCAAAGCTTGAAGGACTTCACAAATTTTGGAGTTAGTCCATAGTGATGTATTGGGACCCTTTCCCAAACCATCTTTCATAAGGGCCAAGTTCATCCTCACTTTCATTGATGATTTCTCTAGATACACTTGGATATATTTTCTCAAACAAAAGTTTGAAGTGTTTGAAAATTTTCTATACTTCAAGGCTCTTGTTGAGAAACAAAGTGAGAAATCCATCAAGGTTCTTTAAACTAATAATGGAGGGGAGTATGTCAACAACAAGTTTGAGCAATTTTGCACCACGAAGGGGATTGATTTTTAGCACACAGTCACTTACAGTCCTTCATAGAATGGGGTTACAAAACACAAAAATAGGTTCTTGAAAGAGATGGGTAGATGTATGATTTACTCCAAATCCTTATCACCATAGTACTAGGCCAAAGCCATTAATTGTGCTTGCTACATTCGAAACAGGGTTCCTCATAAAACTTTGAAAGGGATAACACCCTTTGAAGCTTGGCATAAAAGGAAACCTAATGTTGAGCACCTTAGGGTTTTTGGATCCCCAACCATGGCCCGCATACTGAAGAAGAAATGCAAAGCTATGGAATGTTAGTCCAAGCCTTACATCTTTATAGGATATCCAAATGGTATTAAGGGGTATCACCTTCTAGACCTAATCACTCATGAGTTGTTCATTGAGAGAAGTGTCCACTTTTAGGAGAGTCCTAGAGACTCAACACTTGGCACTTCTTCTCCCTCATCAGATCTACTTCTTCATGATGATTTCTCATTAGATTCAAATCAGACATAGTAGGTTCTTGAGCTAGAGACATCTTCTTTTTCTTCAAGTCTAGACAGTAAGGACAATGATGCATGGTCATCCACCTCTAGTCAGTTAGAGGATGAGGAGTTAGCACTTGACTCACCCACTTCTAGGCCACTTTGGGCCAAACAAACACTTGAGAGTGCTGACACTTGGGCAGGAGATCCTATAGATGATAGACGTATTAGGGGGGATTTTTAGAGAGATCCACATGCCTTCTTTGCTTCAGTTTTAGATCCACAGACTTTTTGAGAGGTATCAGGGGTACCTGAGTGGGATAGTTCTATGGAGGAAGAACATTCTTCCTTAATCAAAAATCACACTTGGGATTTGACTTCACTTCCTAAGGGAAAAAAGATGGTTTGATGTAGGTGGATATATCAGACCAAGTTTGTAGTAGATGGGTTAGTTGATAAGTACAAGGCATGACTGGTCGCCAAGGGTTTCTCATAGGTGACAGGCATTGACTACTTAGAGACCTTTGCACCCATTGAAAATATGACTTCTATCTAACTCACCTTGGCTATTGCCACAACACATGGTTGGGATGTGCACTAGATGGATGTGAAGAGTGCATTTCTTCATGGAGACCTAGAGGAGGAGATCTACATGGAGCAGCTGTTAGGATTTGTTTAGGATTCTTCCTTAGTATGTAGACTTAGGAAATCTATCTATGGCCTCAAACAAGCCCCTTAAGCTTGGTATGCCAATATGGATTCCTTTCTTCTCACATCAGGTTTCACTGGGTGCCATTCTAACCCCAATGTCTACTTCTTGTGGCAGAGTGATTTGCTCTTGATTTTGGTTCTATATGTTGATGACCTTCTGATCATCAGGAGTTCTTCATCAGCTATTGCAGTGGTGAAGGCATCTCTCCATGATAGATTTGACTTGACAGACTTGGGTTTGTTGCACTACTTCCTTGGCATCGAGATCTCATTGTCAGATTCAGGGATTTCTCTTACATAACCTAAGTATGCTCTTGACTTATTGGCTCAGTTTCACATGGTTGATTGCAAGCCATCTCTGACTCCCTTTATATTTGGAGTCAAGCTTGAGGCTGACTATTCTTCACCATTGGTTGATGCCACTTGATATCAAAAACTTTTTGGTAGTCTCATCTATTTGACTCACACCGGGCCTAACATATCATATATAGTGGGACTTGTCTCTAGATTTATGTAGGAACCTCATGAGCTACATTAGAAAGAAGCTACGAGGATCTTGCATTACATATAGGGTTCACAAAGATATGAGATTCATTACAGATTTGGCATAGAGGTTGACTTGGTTAAATATATAGATTCAGATTGGGTTGGTGATTCACAAACTCACAAGTCCACTTCTGGTTATAGTTTCTCTCTAAGTTATGGTCCTATCAGTTGGTCTAGCAAGAAGCAGAATGCTATTACTATATCATCCACAGAGGCAGAGTACAGGGGAGATATTAATGTAGCTACTGAGGCTATTTGGATTTAGGGGATTATTTCTAAGTTTGGAATTCTTATCAGGGAGCCCACCATCATTTATTGTGACAACCAGAGTACCATTTAGATTTATAGGAATTTAGTTCAGCACCAGCGGACCAAGCACATAGAGATTCACATGAATTTCATTCAAGAGCTTATTCATAGTTAGGTCATTTACTTGCTATTTTGCCAGTCTTTGGAGCAGGTTATAGACATCTTCACCAAACCTTTCACTAAGAGCAAATTTATTCATCTATGAGTTCTTCTTGGGGTGCGGTCTACATCTATAGCAACATCATCTTCAGGGGGACACTAGCCTCTTCTTTCTTTTATGTCTCTCTTTTGTGGGGGAGTTTATTCCTATGGGTTTACTCCTTTTCTCTATCTTATGAGAGATTGCATTTGTACATGGGTACCTCATCAGGCCTAGTTATCAGGACCCATTATATATTTCCACACTTCCCACCTAAGCTATGCTTATGGGGGGGTATTAGTGTAGGTTTTATTTTTCCCTATTTTTTAATTAGGGAAATTGTATTTTTTGTGCATACATGGAGTTTTCCTACATTTTTGGGATAGGCTAGCTTATGTGGAGATGTGTGTCATAGGTGTCATAAGAATGTTATAAGTAACTCCCTTGATGGGAGTTACTTCTCTATTCTTAGCACCTTGTCACCACCTTTCATGGAGGAGTTATAGTCTATTCCTGGGATGCCTTGACCACCTTTTGTGGAGTTACGTGCTCTCCTATATGTATTCTTCACTTTGGCCATCTCATGTTAATCAGATATTGAGTTTTCTCCTATTTGTCTTGTGCAATTTATCTTCTTGTATAATTTTATATTGCTTTAGCATCTATGTGATGTGCACTAGCTTCATCTCATGTGATCATGTCTCCATTGCATTCGCATTATCTGGATTCTAGCAATAACTCTGATAGAATGAAGGGGATTTTGATGATTCAGTAGAGGTAGATATAGGTAGAGAAAAAGGAGAAGGTTTAATAGATGAGGAATATGTAATTGTAGGAGGTTTCACATTCTTGGTAAAAAGATGAGCTTGTGGGATAGTAGAAGGATGGGGTCCTAAGATAGAAGGTAAGTGTGAAAGAGGTGGTATGGCTCTAGTTCAAGGTGGGGGTTTGGTTAGCCCCACCTTCTTAGCTAGTTTCATTGGGTTTTTCTTTGGTAGACTAAAAGGGGTTAAGTCCAAATTCAAATATGGGTGAGCAAGGCTTGGTGTAGGAAGTATTCCTAGATTCTTGATGGGTTTGGTTAGGGAGGCATAAGGTGATTTGACAATTTTAGATAGAGGTGGTTTGGATTATTATACTATGCTTTTAGAAGGAGAAGGGTTTGCGGATGGGGTTGAGGTAGTGATAGGCTTGATGGTGGATGCAAGTGAGGTTGAAGGTTCAGGTTTGTTTTGGTAAGGGAGCCAAAGATGGTGCCAAAAAGTGGCTCTATCTAGGTTGGGTTGAGAAGTGAACTCTATATTTTGGACTAATCTAGAAATAGGATTGTAAATGGGTTTGATCCCTTTGTCATTGGTTTCAAAGGTTAAGCCCATGGATATAGGTGAGGGGATAGTTTCTTCACCTTTGTTCTTAGTGGAAGGTTCCAAGATTTGGGAGGATGTATCCTCCATGGAAGGTGTAGGTAAGGTAATCTATTATTTTGGGATGGTTCCCAAAGAGAGAATGGGTGGTTCTAGGATAAGGGAGGAAGGTTTCATGGCATTCAGTGAAGGGATGAAGATGGTTGTTTCCTTGTCTAGGTGTCCAAAAAAATGGATGGTAATCTAACCACTTCAATAGGTGGAGTGGGTGAAGAGGTGGTTGAATCAATGGTTTCCTCCTTTCGTATTTATATTAAAGGAGATGTGGATAGGTCCATGGTCTCATCAAGGAATGAAAGAGGAGTGATTGCTTCCTCTATTTGGCTATCCAAAAGAATAGAGGGTGATTACACCATTTCAATGAGTGGAATGAAATAAGGAGTAGATGAGGTAATAATATCCTCAATGATAGCTTCACTAATAATGACATTAACTATATGGACCTCATGAGCATGAGATGATTCCAGTTCATTATCATCATAGTTGGTATTACAGACATGGTTGGGAAAAGGTTTATGAAATATTTCAAAGGATTGATTTGGAGGTGTATTAGGGTTATCAAATACAAGTTCTCCCTTATCAATCATGTTTTAGACAATAGTTTTAAAGGTGTTTCACCTACTAACATCATGTCCAATGATGTAGTGGAAAGCATAAAGATTGTTCTCATTATACCAACTAGGTGTAGGGTGAGAAGCATCAAATTGTTGGGGAGGTTTTATTAGAGGAAGTTGTATGATGTTTGCTTTGAGTAATTTATCTAAAAATGAAGCATAAGACTCCCCTATCAGAGTATATTATTTTGGGAAAACTCAATTTTGGTTTCAGTTTTGTTGGTTAGAATAATTAGAGGAATTGGTTAACAGTTGGAGATGGAGCGATTTTAATGACAACTGAGTTGGTAGATGCCTTTGGTTTGGTATTGGGATGGATAAGTTGATTGGTGGTTTTGGTTGAGGAAGGGTCATTTGATTTTAAGGTAAAATTTTTGTTTCACAGTTTCAAGTTTCCCTCATTAATGGCTTGGATTTCTAATTTTGTGCCATGGTGAAAGCCTCATCAAAAGTCCTGAAAGTCTGAACTTGAAGAGTAGGGGAAATATTTTTGGCACAAACCAGAGAGAAGATATCAATCAACTCATGTTGGGGTAAGGAGAAATAAATTTGGTTGATAAGACCTCTCAATCTATCTATGAAATTGGCAATTGATTCATCATCAAATTACCTAATGGAGTAGAGGTTGGTAATAGAGACCTTTTTAGATATATTGATTGAGAAATGATCCAAAAAGACTTGGGAAAGTTGGAAAAGGAAAAGATGGAGTTTTTGATGAGAGAAATATACCAATCTAGGGTTGTCTAGATAAAGACATGGGGAAGGTATAAATAAGAATAACATCGTCATATGCAATAAAATAGCAAGAATGGAAAATTTCTCTCAAGTGTTGTTGGGGGTCCTTCTTAATTTAAAACTTGGAAAACTTGGGTAGTTCCTATTGAGGAGGATAATATCTAATATTTATAGATGGATGGATAGGTTCATTACATATTTCATCATAAGACAAAAGTTTATGGGCCCTAGAGATAAATGACTCTAGGTTGGTCATTTTATCCATTTACATTTTGACTAAATCCATTTGAGGTTGGGAAGATCCATAATTATGTGGTAATTCTGGTTGAGGTTGGTTGGAAACAATATATAAATAAGTGGTAGAAGGTTGACAATATACCACATATTAGTATGTGGTCATTGGAGGTTGGGATGTTGACACATAAGGGTTGATGGGCACAAAAGGTTGGGTAGATTATGTTATGTATCATTTTGGATTAGGAACATATTGGTAAGATGCCATGGGTATTTGTTATGCAATTTATATGGGTTTATTTAGAGTTATGTATGGGTTGGTAGATGGTTGGGGTTGAGTGGTAACTCTTTTGCTAATAGGTGGAAGACTAAGAGGTATAGAAAGAAACAAATTTTGAATAGGGGTGGAAATTAGTGGATTGGTAGAAATAAGATGAATAGTGGAAATATGGATAGATGATAACCCCATGTTGGATGAGGTATGGGTAACAAGAGGTGAGGTTTTTCCTATATTAGAGGTGTCGGTTGGTGTAGGAGGTGTTTGGTTATTAGTTGGGATGTTGGATTAGGTTTTGGTGGTGGTAGTGGATCGGATATTACAGGAAGAAGATGCTTGGGTAATCAAAGATTGGGTATAGGTAACACCAACCATAAGATGGAGAGGCATACCATAAGGTGGATATATGGGATGAACCAAAGCAATAAGGGTGTGGTGAGCTAAGGTGTTAAGGTAATGTTGTAGGGCCATAGGGTTGTTATCAAGGAAGGTAGTAAAATCTGCATCACCCTCAAGAGTTTTATGAGGCATGGTAAGAAGAGGAGAAAGATGAGGATAACTGTTTAACATCATAAATATACTCCATGGAAGAAGAGGAAGAGGAAGACAATGGTTTTTAGTTGGGTTGATTCCTTAACTATTGTCTAATAAAGACCATGTGAGGAATATAAAATAAATGATGAAAAGCTCACAACTCAAACATAAATCAAGCAAAAGGAAAAGATATCAAGGATATCAAAACATACACTAAAGTGCATTTAAAACTTAAGATTATTTTTAGATCACTTTTGGCTTATGCCTTAAAAAGTGTGAAGAAGAAATTTGGTTTGTAGATCAGGTACTAAAGAGGAAATCTAAGGTTGGTTCTAGGTTTTGTTTAGGTGTTAAAAAGAATCTATATTGAACATTAGTAATATATTGATATTTGGGCCTACCCCCTCACTTCACACACCACATAGATAAGGCTGTTGGGTGCTTAGCTAAGATATACTGAATTTTAGAGTTTATACTTAACTAGCGAGCTAAGTTGGTTTTCCACTTGGTAATGACTTCCATGTAGGATTTCCAAGAAAGGGTAAGGTTACCACTAGGTGATGAAATCTTAGTCAAGCCTTGTCTCAAGTTTGTTTTGATGTGTTGATTAATTATGTGGCTTTTAAAAGTGTGATAACATGAGTGTAACTATGATTAATTAGTTTACTTGTAAGTTAACTAGATGAAATACAACAAGCAAACAATCAATGTATGCAAGGTTTATTTTAATCCCAAAAAGAAATTTTATAGTTTATTGTATGAGCAAAGAATAAAGGAAGAAAGGGGCACCTAGATGATGCTAGGGTCCCACTGAGCATGCCAACAATGTTTCTCTTAATTTTTGATAATTTTATAATTTTGGAAGAAGATAAGAAACTAGTAACAAGGGTGCGGTATAAATACTTGGTTATTGATGCATGCATGATCTAGATGAATGTATAAAGATCTTTTTTGTCTTGGAAATATTACCTGTATATAAGAAAACACTAAAAAAAGGGGTTGTTAGCAAGATAGTTAGGTGGAATGCCTAGTGTGAACTAGATCCAAGAAGTGTGAGCTTACTAGGAGGCTGTCAATCCACTCTTTGATAACAATTAAGTTGAAAGTGATAAAATAAAGACACTTTCATTAAATAATAAAAAGTAAATGAAATGAAATAGAAGAATTAGATGAATTCTTTATAGAAAAAATGACTAAATATACTAAAAGTAGGTTAATACTAGTGCTAAAGTAGATTAGGTTAGGTTCATAAAATTAGGTAAGGGTCTATGAACATGTAGAAACATAAAAATTCAGATTTGGTTGGGTATAAGGGGTTAGAAATAACTTTTTATTTCATGCCACAATGGCCATTGATAATTAGGTTGACCATTAGTAGTTAAGCTGACTATTGGTGGTTAGGTAACTGTTGATGGTTGGGGTGACCATCAATGGTTAAGCCAACCATTGATATTTATTAATGGATTATAAAAATATTTAAAACTAGAGGTTATGGGTTGGATCAAGGGTTTGATAATATCATATTAAGGATCTGGTCAAAAATGGAAGACTAGAAGATAGGTGTAGAAAGGTCTGATGGGGTAGAAAGGTGAGAAATCAAAATAACAATGCTGAAGTATAAATATACATGTTGCTTACTAAGTGGTTGATGGTTGATGGCTGAAGCAATTTTGGTAGAGTAATAGTAATTTTGCCTTAAGATTAATTTTCATAGAGGTTCAAATATCTATTACTATTGCTAAATTTCTAGAAAAATATTGGCTAGAAAGCTTGAATACTTGTGAGATAGAATGCTTGTGATGATGGATCCTTTTCACCTCCTACTCCCCTCCTTTTATAAACAAAGAGAGATGGAGGATATAAGGTTCCCTAGTAGTTTGGCTTACTAATTTTAATTCTTGGGAGTTCATTAGCACTGTATAAGGTAAACATATTTAATTTTGCTTTGTTAGCTTAAACACAACTGGTGATGTGTTAAAAGGGTGAGGACCTGACCATTGATGGTCAGGTTAACCATTGACAGTTAAGTTGACCATCGATGGTCAAGTCTCTTAGAGGCAAAGGGTCAAGGTGATTTAAAAGGGGTGTATTAAGGTTCACTATTAGGTTATTGATTTTAGTTAGCTAAGTAATTAAATAGATCTAAAGTTTGATAGGTTGGTCAATGGGTTTAAAAGGATTAGGTGGTCCCTAAGGTATCCCAAGGCATTTTGATATCTAGTATAGTTTCCTAGTGTCTACATGAGTTTTCTCTTCATACTTATATAGGCTTATTCAAATCTCCATTGCACATTTGTATTACATTGAATAGTCATCTTTGGTGTCTAGGACCTTAGGACCATTCCTTAGGTTAAGGGAGGTGTAGGAGGCATGGTTAAAATGGTAGTGAATGGAAAAGGATGAGGTGGAGGGGAGATGGAGGAAGCGTAAGGAGTGAATGAGAAAATTAGTAGAGGTGGAGGGTCCATGGGAGTGAAATGAGGGAGAATGAAAGGGGAGGACCAAGAGAACATTATCACCTACCACTATTTTTTAGGTAGGTTCACCTGAGGTAGAATTATCCCTAGGAATGGGTTATTAAAATAGAGGAAGACTCAGAGTTTCTAAAGGGAGTGATAAATTGAATAGAGTAGGCACTGATAGGGTTCCTAATTTAAGTGGTACACTTTCAAAAGTCATAGTTGTCCCTATTGCTAAAGGCATACCCAAGGGAAGCACTAGGAGGATTCTAGGGTGTGAGATGGAGGGATCAAAAAGGAATAAAGAGATATAGATAATTGATAAGATTGAGGCCATAATTATATGACTGAAATATGGAGGGGGTGAAATGGGGAGAAAAAGAGGCATAAATTGGGTAATTTGTGGGGGGAGAGAAGAATTGATGGGTGTTTTAATTAATATTTAGAAAGAGGTGGGAGTGAGGGGTGGAAAGGAAATGGGAAGAGATGGAGGTGTGAGAGGTAGAACTTGGATGGGTTCCTATTATGATCCTTACTCTAGGATCACTCTTAAGCTATCAACCACATCAAACCTTAGTGTCTATGTGGCCCAAGGTTGAGGGGAAATGGCTGAGTAGGTTATGCCTAGGCTACCTGATACTGAGTGGCTCAAGTCTAGCTCTATCATATCTTAGCTACTAGAACTACCAGAATAGGTAGAGGTGGAGGTAGAGCATGAGGGAAAATTAGAGGAGGTAGAGGAGAAGGTAAGTCATGAGGATTAGGATCTACTGGTAGAAGAAGAGTTGGAGTTGGAGCTAGAGGAGGAGAAGGTGGTAGAATGCCCTATAAGATCCTCTAGGAGATGGTAGGAGTTGTTAGAGTTGGGTCCTTTATATATCGAGTAAGAGTTGGTGGAGGTGTATAGGGGCTTTCTTGAGCCTTATTTCCTTATTATTCTTCTTGTTTATTATTAAAGATATCACTTCCTATTCATCAATAGTATTTAGATAGAGCACATCATTATCTTCATCCTAATGACAATAATTGATATTGAGGTGGGTTGAATATCATGCCAAGTGAGCATGGATTTCCCCTTTAGGTTCCCATTACTAGATCTTTCACTTTAAAAGGGTGAAGGAGTCTCTTTCGAATTATATCTTATGAATTTAAATGAAGGTATTATAGATGTGGTACCCTATTATGATCGGGAGTTGAAGGTATACCTTTTTCTAACATTGTATGTAGAACTTGAAGATGCCTTCCACTAGTTAATAGGAAATCTCCTATTCTTCTAGGTAGTTTGGAATGTAATATGGTAGGTAAGGTGGTGTCATTGAATAAACACATGACACATATCATAGTTTCATATTTTTACACCTAATACTCTCTTATGTCTATGATGGAATCCTTGATTGCCTTCAAGATTTGGGGCATCAAATCCTAATTGATGGCTTGGTAGATGAAAAACTTGAAATGTTTGCATATGTCCTAGATGTAAATGTGGAACTAGTATCCATACATATTGTAAAATACCATGTAGACCACTGATCCCATAGGAACCCATGTATTAAATGTCAAAGGCTTGAAAAAGAGCATCCTATTGACCACATCTAAAATGTATCTCATCATGTAGAAATCTCTCCCAACTCAAGTATCTATGATGGCATTAACCATTTTTAATTTGATAAATACTGCCATGTTTTTAATGTTTAATAAAGTTAGGATAATTTACAATAGAGATACACATAGCTCATTGACATGCAGGTAGTCCAGGCCATCAAATAGTTGGTTTAACATGATTATGCCTACCTAGAATTCATCCCAGAAGTTGTAGACCATGTAAACATTGGTATCCTTCTTGTTAACCCTTTTAGAGTCTAGGTTTTCATAATAGTTAGGAAGGATGTCATATATTTTATAGGTCCCCATATAGACTATTGTCACCACTACATCATAGGAGAAAGTTTAGTCTAGGAGTGAGTAGTACACCTTGAAGTCATTTCTAGAGATATCAAAATCTTGGTGTTAATATTTAGGCAAACATACCCAATCATAGACTCTATCTTTCATGTGGATAGATATGTGAAAGATGTCACTTAATAAGTTAGTCAAGGGGAATTCCTCTAGTTTAGCCATATATTTATGGAGTCTTTACTTATTATAGGATCTATTGACATCCTCATACTCTACTTATTGGTTGTTGTCATTTGAACCTAAATCCCTAGGGACTTTCTTAACATCTTTGAATAAATCATTATAGTGCTTGAATTTGGTCAATCTAGATGCGAATGTGGTATCCTAGTATCTAGGTTCAGCATTTGGGTTTGAGGATGATGAAGCCATTATAGTAGGATGAAGGGGAATATAGGGAGTTTTTGATTGCATAAGGTAGAAATACAAGAGTGATATATGGGAATTAGAAATCAAGAAGTTAGAAATTTATTTGAAGTTAGTAATGAAAATCCTTAGTGAGATTTTCTTAGGATTTTAATAAATGCATGTATACATCCCCCTTTATTAATAGCATTTGGTAGCTCACTTGCTATGAATTAAAATTTGAGTTGGTGGATAGATTTTCTCTCTTTACTTATAAATATAGAATTGAATTTAGATCCCATGATCCTTCACCACTAGTTAGATATAGAAATGGTGATGGGATGTTTTAAAATATTCTAATCAGTTCCAACTTCCTATTTTGTTAATGCCTAGTGCATGGTAGGCACACAATCACATATCTTAGAGGATTATTAATAAAATATCATTTTTGGCACATGGTGTCCTCTCATTAGTCTTCCTAATAATAGTCAGCACCTAGGCACACCCTCATAATCCACTTTATTCCCTTAGTAAATTTAATATGTCACTTAGGGGCACGTGTCACATCTTGATTGGCTTTTAGTGTCATTTTTACCTTATTCTAACCTTCCTAAGTATTTAGGTGGATTCTAGTTCATCTTCATACAAGTGATGTGGCACCTTCTTATTCAAGTAGGATATCCCAAACTCTGACATCTCTAGTAGGTTTGGGATACTGGTTGCTCTAACATATGGCAATGTGGTACCTTTCCATTCAACCAAGTTCTCCTAAGCTATGACATCTTTGATAGGTCTAGGGGACTAGCCACTCTGACACTCAGTGACATGGTGCTTTCCCATTTGATCGGGCTCTCTTTGGCTCTAACATCTCTAATAGGTTTAGAGGACTAGCCTCTCTAACACTCAGTGATGTGGTGCTTTCCCATTTGGTTAAGCTCTTATGGGATCTAACATCTTTTATAGGTCCAAGGAACTCGCTACTCTAACACTCAATGATTTGGTACCTTCTCATTTGGTTGGGCTCTCTTGAGCTCTATTAAATTAAAAAAAACTAAGTAAGAAAATGAAAAGGAATGTGATAGATTAAAAAATTAATTATAAATTATAGAGATTTTGATTTACCATGAAGGGCAATAGGTATATTGATCTAGGAAGTGGATGAGACCCTAAGAGGTTCTAGCAAAAGTTGACCTACATCATCATATCCATGATTTATAAAAGGAACAAACACTCATCCATAAAAAAAAAGACATTTTATTGATTAAGTAAATAAGGGTGACATATATTCCAAGGATTTCTAATAAGAATAAAATAAAGGACCCTAAATCTCTAGTTCACAATATTTTTAGAGGGGTCCCCCATTTTCAATAAAGAGGGTGTGTTGTCCACAATAAATTATGACTTTTATAGGGAAAGTGATGATAAGCACTTAGAACCTAACCAATTTATTCTTATTTCATTATTTGACATAGAGAATGTATGATGGATTGTTATTGACAATAAAAATAATGAGGCACTAATGTCTCACAATAGCAAGTGACATACTAACTTTCCACCTTATAAACAACCACCTATGTGTGTAAGAGGTGATTTTCATTTTCCATTTCACTCATATATTTTATATAAGTAATCAAGGATGGAATAGTTATTAGGGTTCATACAGGGCATTATTAGCTTGATGGTTGGGACATTTCTCTATTTATAAATGAGCATCGATAGTCCTCATAGAGATGCCTTTAGTTCCATTCATGGACTTGTTCCACTACCAGTTTTTGACTAATTTCTTCCCTCAATCCTAGAAACGAGTCAACCTAAGTCTTGATTACCCTAGTCCACCTAAGACTTCACTCTTCTCATTCCTCTTTTTGAGCCAAGGCAGTTCAAAAGAGATCATTAGTTTTAATGTGAAGGACAATAGGTCTAAGTGCTTTGTCATGCCAACAAAACATCATGGTGGTTTCCTTTACTTCATGATTCAACTTGTAAAGTGTTTTCCTTTTGATTAAGCATGTGTAAAGTTCCATGACAGTCCTTTAAGTGGTCTCAATAGTCCAAATTTGCCATGATGTGGATGACTAAATATTTTTAGTTGATAACAATACCATGAAATCCATCTAATATGATGAGGTATGGCTTGATCATAAGTTGTATGGGTGTTATTTATGTAGATAAAATCCTAACTTAGGTCTTTATAAGGTTATAAGATCTTTTAATAGGTGTTAAAATGCCATCTAATTGAAACCTCCACTTGAAGCCATACACCTTGTCTTAAAAAAGAGTATTTGACCTTAAAATGATAATATTTTACCTCAAAAGGCCTCTAAAACCATCATCCACATCCTCAAAAGCCTTCATGAATTTCATTATGCCACAACCAAGAGGTCTTATATGTTAATGTCTTCCTTTTCACAAGTCAACACCTTCAATTGCCACTAAGGGCCCCACACATGTGAAAATATACCCCTTCAACTTATCAAGCTTTAGCATGAGTTTTAAAATGTTTCATGACCGTTATTTTCCTTCCTCCTACCCACCAATGGTGGTTAATGATCTAGAATATGAGAAAATGTAAGAAATTTGTAGGTTACAGGAGTTTCTGGAGTGGTACAAATATATAAAGTATGGATTTACTTAGATGGAGTCAGGGGTATAAAAATTGAGTTAAACACAAGCATAAGATGAATAAATCCAAGTGTTTTAGAGCCAAAAACTAGTTCACTTCCTCCACTGAGCTCTTTGGCAATCATGAAGAGCACTTCAGGTTTGTGCTTGGTCTATATAATAGAGAGAGGGTGAGTGTTGAGGATATTATATAAATAAAATTGATTTGATGGCCTTCTAATCATGGGAAGTAATTTCAAGATCAGTATTATGTGTTGTATAAATAAACACTAAGAAGTTGAGCAACTTACTTTCCATCTTCAACTTCACATGACCCAAAAGGGGGGATGATTTCAATGTATTTTTGGCTTTTTTGGTAAAACTAGTGGCTTCTCCTATCTCTTTTAGTTATATAGGGACAATCTATGGCATCTTCCACCTATGGTTCACACATGTGAGCCTATAAGAGTGATAGATATCTAGGTTTCCACTATCTGTAGAATACAAACAAGGTTTAATTGGTGAGAAAGGGTATTCAATTCATATGTCTAAAAGTGAGTAGTATTTAAAGATGTAATAATGATTCCTTGAAGTTATTTAGATCTCCTTAGTTGAAGTTGAATGTTTAGATAGACCTCCAAATCTCTCAAGTGGTGCTTTCAAGTGAGATTGCCTACAAGTTTAGGTTTCACTGTAAGGAAAGGTAGTATGTTTTATGATAATGGCTTAGAGTTATTAAGACATAGTAAAAGACAAAATGAGTATTGTATTCATACCAAAATGTCCTTCTCTCAATATTTTCAAACTTTATTATAGTACTTTCAGGCCAAGAAAGCAAAAATTATACCTCAAACACCTTCACAATCCTTTTTAGTAGAAACTAAGGTTGTTTAACAGAGTTTGAATTTTTTGGAGTATTAGGTTTTCCATTTTCATTTCATATGTCTCATTTATGACCTCAAAGTGTCATATTCTGTTATGAATATGTGTGGAGATTCCTAGGGTCCTTGTAGATTATTATGAGTATGAGCCCATAGTTCAATCCAAGCCCTCAAAGATCTTCTACCATTTGATAACTTCATCACTATCAACCTACCTCATTATAAACCTTTAATCCGAAGTCTCAAGCTTCATGTGACCTTTAAAATCATCACTCACAAGTCATTACCTTCTAACCAAATCCAAGACATAGAAGGAAGGCATTAGCACCATATAAGGATATCAAGTGTCATAATTACTATAAGTAAATAGAACTATGAAATTTTAAGACCTATTGAGAGATAAAATCATCACCTAAATATAACAACCTAGACCCACCTTGCAAATTCCCTTAAAGTCATTATATGTAGACGAGTCTCAAACATAAGGAAGGGATATGAATAAGCAGATGTATGTCTTAAAGGGATAGTTTTTTTGGAATAAAAATGACTGAGAGGGTAGTGAATCAGTCTTCAAAATATTTATTATCGATTCCAAGTAAGCAATCATCAACATATAGATCAAGTAATGCATAAATAATCAACTATACAAGCATGAAACAAGATTGCACAAGTAAAAACACCATATATGTGGGAAAACCTCAAGGTGAAGAAAAACCACTGATATATATAAATGTACTACATTTATATAATACAAATATCAAATTTAATGAATTACCCACTTCACATGGAGCACTAACCCCAACTAGCTAAGCACCAACTCAACTAGGCTTTAATAAAAACCCACTTGAAAAGAGACACCAACCCCCTAGATGATGTAGAACCAGCTCAAAAATTTGATATATTTTATCACCTTTGGGACACCTATTTTTCAAATAACTGATGATGATAACCTATTCATCTCTTCACACTCTTAGCCGTCTCAAATTACCTTCTATCCTTTTTCACTTAACTAGCCCTCTTCTTGACTTAATTAGGTTATATAACCTTGATTTTCATGTATAAAACTCTATAAGAACTTCATAATAGTTAATTTACACAAATATAACTATCTAAAATACATTATTCTAATTACCAATGTTTTATTTCATTTTCTTGTTCTCTACTCACACAAATAGGCCTAAAATTGCCTAGTATTTATACAAGTTTCTTGTTCATATCCTTTTTTGTCAGAAAAACACCCTTAAAATTTTTAGGTAATCCATAAAATTAATATTATGAAATATCATATACATGTATAAAATTTTATTTTGGTATATTTATGTCTCACCTACCTCAATTAGGCACAATTTCACCTTTAGGTCTCATGGAGACCTAATCCTATTAGGTATATTTAGAACACATAACACTTTGATCTTCTTGGATCATATTAAAACACTTAAAATTGAAGGAAAATATCATATTACATGAAAATATACTTTATAAAAATTCAATTTAGTTCTAAAACATTATTTATGTCCAACCACTGCTTGAACCTCTTCTCAGAACATTGTTCACAATAAGCGTATGCATACCCAGAAAATATGTCTTAAACAACTAAATAAAAAACACAATTTCTAAAAATAATAATGGAAAAAAACACAAATAAATAATATACATGAAATTTATATCATTACCATGTTTTTTATATTTTAATATAGGGGGACATGACTCAAACCCTTCTATGCAAATAACTCACTCAGAACTACCTAAACACTCCAAAACTTGGCTATAAAAAACTTGATTTTACAAAAAATAATTGAGAAATTAACATGATAAATAAAACATTAAAAAAATTATTTTACATTTATATATAATTATAAATTACAAATATAACAATTTCTAATGTCAAATATTGGTCTTGCGGGCCAATATTTTGTCTTTAGTATACACAGTCAAACTTGAAACAGTCAACCTATTTTGGCTTCAATGTTTAAACTTATTATAATAAATTACAAGATTATAAAAAAAATTGATAGCTTATTAAATTCACAAAAAACATCATCATTTTCATTATATACATTAATTCATTGCATATAGTTCCAAACTCATCTCTGCAACTTGCTTACCCAAAACTGCTAGTTTGCCTTAAAGCACATTCATGGTAAAAATGACCTTCAACACATGTATGACAAAGTTAAGAGTATTTAAATTAATTTTTATGATCTTATGAGACAATTATAAAAATATTATATATAAAAAAAACATGTTCATATGGCAATATTGGTCTTATAAACAAATCTCACAACCTTACACCTTCACTGTCTCATTTGCACTAGATAGGTCAAGTTATGAGCAACATTTTCATCATATACACTGACATAAAAAACAAACATCTAACATTAAAATGCATTAATTTTTTTTTAAAACTTCTCCATGAACTTGGATTCATCCCTAATCCATGATAACATATCCCTAATCAATTTCTCACTTCTACCTGATTTTCTCATTATCTGCACCATTAGGTCTATTAGTGACTGGTCAACTTAGAAGATAAATTTAGCATAAATAAAGGATATAAATTGATCAAAAACCACCATGAAAATAAAATAAAATTTAAAATATTCATCCTCCATCCATTTAATAAATTTGAATTGGTTAAATTTGACTTATACAACAAATGTATGAGAAATATGGCCTTTCCTATAGGGTCCACTCACTCACCTGACAAACCAATAAAACTTGTATATACTTGGGAGAGTTAAAAAAAACCTCAAATCACTTAAATATAAATAAATTATTATTACTTTATATCAACTTATTTCATATCAGGTCAATATTAGGGTTATTTGAGGGTTTAAACCATCTTCTAGTCTTAACGATCGTTCATAAAGCTTAGCCACTTATTACAAAAACCAATTCTTGAAAATTTTATATATGACCCTTAACCATATAACTTGAATATATTAAGTTCCCATGAAGAGGTTTCACATGTAAATGAACTCTTGAAAGTTATTCTCAAGTTGAGAACCCTTCATTATGTGCACATGAGAGATTTCAAAACACTTTGTCTTGCCTTAACCTTCAAATTTTGATCTAAAACTTGGTTAAAATACTTAAATAAAAATTAAAAACTTTTATTAATTCTCACTTTTCAAAATTATCCTTGGAAATAGAACCTCATACCTCATTAGGCCATGCTCTCTCTCTTTGCTCTCTAGGCCTTGACCTGTAAATCATAATAAGTCTTGAAAATGGCCTTATAACCATTATAAAAGTTCTCAAAACCTCATATACAAATAAAATAAACCTATCTCATGATAAAACACTAATTTACATCCTTCATAGGACTTCACACTCTTCATGATACCTCATTAGGCCAAACATGTTCTAGAGTTGGTTTAGTTGCATCCTAGGTCTATAGGTCCTACCCATCTAGACTTACTCTGAGACTCTCATTAGTGATCTAATGATTCATATGTATTCTAAAAAAATATCATACATACTCTTATGCCTCTTTGTATCCATATCACTATGAAACCAAGCTCATATCTTCTCACAAGGTCTCTTCATGTAATGACTAGTGTCATGACTAGGCTTCTCAAGAATTTGAATATTGACAACTAAACTTGAAAAATTCCTTGATGCTTATACACCTTGATAACATTCATTTCATTCCTCTTATACAATATCATACCTTTGGACATAGCTCTTTATGCTCATCATGTACATGCTTATGATATGACTACACTTGTTAAGACTAGGCTTTTCAAGGTACCTTGTACTCAAAGACTAGTACTTAAAACATGCTTACCTCAATCTAAATCTTTACATAAACTTAAGAATAATCATCAGGTTTCCTTAAAATTAATTTAAATATAGAAAAATTAGGTTGCCTTAAAATTCTCTCTTATCACCTGGCTCATAGCTGATAGACTACTCACCATGCATCTTCACCAGATGCATCTTGACATCAATGACATCAACATTGACATAAAATGATATCAACCTTGACATAAATGATAACACTTATAAAAAAAATCCTTTTTTCATTGATTGAAAAACATGCTTCAATCTGATCACTCTCATCTCTTCAATCTCCTAAATCTCTTTTTATTAACTTTTTCCCCCTTTGACATTAACGACAAATGTCTTCCATAACTATCATATAGAATCACACCTTCTTTGTAATAAAATTTCAATACATAGAATATGAAGCATTAAGTGAAAATTCTCCCCCTTATTCCATGCATACCTCCTTCAAATAAACTCTAATAAAAAGACCACTTATTAATGTAGATCAAACTCAATCACAAACTAGAATAGTTCCCCCTCAAACCAAGCATCCACCATGCTTATGCTAATTTGAGAGTGTCTTCATGAAGCCTAATGAAGTCACTCCTATTCATAGGGTACTAAAAAAACATTAGTTCAAGAATTCCCAGATCTCTATGCTCTTACATGACTGAATGTCCTTCGATATCCTTGTAGGCTTGATTGACATTATAGGCTTGATCTCTTCATCATCCATTTGATCATCAATATGAGATAAAAAAATTCCTAACTTGATTTCATATCTAAATTATTCTATATCACATCCAATAGTTCACTTGAACTTGTAGACTAATAATGACTCACCTTTGCTATCTTTGGTCCCTGTATATTCATTTTCCTTCTTTCTTTCACTATAGGGGCTTCAAACCTCCTATTTTGACTTGATGACATTCTAACTTTGCTAGGACAAAATACTAAAATGTGTCCTACCTTATGATAGTTGTATCAAACCACCTTATACATACCATTTGATTGATGTGAAGTATGATTCTTTCCATAGTCCCATGAGCAATCATTATTGGAGGCTATTTTATACTCTTTTTCTCTATGACCAAATTGACTACATAGAAAATAGTAACCATTAAAATAATTATCATACCTCATAGTATTAAGCTATTTGATAGGTCTTTTCATGTTGATTTTATTATCTTCAATAGCCTTCTCCTTGACTTGAGCTACCACCTTTTGGTCCTCTTTTAAACTAAGACTTATCTTATCACTTGAAGACTTTTGACTACTCAAGATGACATCTAGAGCCTCAATGCTATTTTTAAAGTTTACAAAAGTATTTACCTTGATATGTACTTGATACAACTCATCCTTTAAGTATTCTACTTTAGTTTCATACCTAGTGCATTATTCCTCTTTAGCCTTTAGTCTTGCATTAACTATCTCCATGTGTGCTTCGATTTGACTAATTATCTCATCATAATCCTTATAATTTTTAGTTATTATTTTCTCAACAAGCCAATATGCTCCTCATATTCCTTAAATAATGATCTTAGTTTGTGATTATTTATCCTTTACAACTTTAACTCCTCTAGGGAACTTACCAATTCTTCCTCAAGATTTAATTCAATTCTTCTTCATCTGATTCTACATCAACCATAAGGACTTTACCATTTGAGAAACCCTCATTGTCTAATTTTATGGCCATGAGTAAGGTTTAATTATTTTCATGTTTAGGTTCATTATTTCCTTCATCACTATCTAATGCACTTGATTCACTTACATCAGAAGATTTATCTTCTTTAGTATAGAAGATTCTCTTGTTCTTGAAAGGTCCTTTCTTACCTTCATACTTCATAAAATACATCTTATTTTTTTATTCTTATAGGACTTATTGTCATCTCCATGATGTTAATCATGTTCTTACGTATGCTTATATTTATCCTTTTTGGGACACTTGGATGCAAAGTGACCAATCTTACCACAATTGAAATGTTTGAAAGGAAACTTACCCTTGTAATTTCCATATCCAAACCTCAACTTCCCTAAAAGCATGGTTATGAGTTGATCATCATCAACATCTAAACATTATTAATATTTGACCTTCTTGTATTTTTACTTCTTATCAACTTTGAAAGTTTATTACTTATTGGTAGGTCTTCCTTCATTAGTTCTCATCTCATAGGTAGTCAAAATGCCATGAAGCCCATCTATTTTAAGCTTTTTCAAATCTTGCATCTCTTTCATTGCAAATACCTTAGAGTCAAACTTAGGAGTTAGTGATCTCAACACTTTTTGAATGAATGTATATTCTTTCACCTCTTATCCCAATCCTCTAATGAGATTGATAAATTTATCAACCTTAAATAGGTAGGATGCAATGGTTTCATCTTCATTCATCTTTAGAGTTTCAAACTATCTTTTATTGGTCTACAACTTGGCCATATTCACCTTGATGTATCCTTAATATCTGGTCTTCAAAATTTCCCATGTCTCTTTGGTTGTTACATAGTGCATCACCTTCACAAGCTCTACATTTGATAGGCCACAAAGAATGACATTCATTGCCTTGGAGTTGTTTTCACTATCCTTCATACCTGTTACATCAATTGGTGGAATAGGAGGAGCACTATATCCATCCAAAAATAACTTCCAAATATCATGACCTTGATAAATCAAATATATAATAATCTTTATATCCTAAAAGTATTAATTGGATCCATTAAATAACGTAGCTTTACTGGTAGAGAAACCACCTTGAGCTTGCAAACTAACCATCCTTACTTCTAGGATCTTTGTTAGGATTTTAGACCTTTTTCAAAGGACCATGATCCGATACTAAATGTTTTAAGAAAAATTACTTATATTGAGGGTAAATCAGTCTTCAAAAACTTTCTTATCAATTCCACTTAAGCAATCAACAACATATAGATCAATCAATTCAAAAGCAATCAACTATACAAGCATGGAACAATATTGCATAAGTCAAAACACCATTTATGTGGGATAACCTCAAGGGGAAAAAATCCCACTAATATCTAAAAATTGAATAAATTACTATAATACAAATATAAAATTTAGTGTAGCACCCAATTCACATGGAGCACCAACCTCCACTAGCTAAGCACCAACTCAGTTAGGCTTTAGCAAGAACACACTTGCAATAAGGCACAAACCCTTTAGATGACTCAGCACCAACTCATAAACTTGATAAATTTGATCTCCTTTATTACAACCTATTTCTCAACCAAATAATTATGATCACCTATTCATCTCTTCACACTCTTATACCTCTCAAACTCCCTTCTAGCCTTCTTCACTCAACTATCCCTCTTCTTGACTTGATTAGGTCATATGACCTTGATTTTCATATATATAAACTCTATAAAAACTTAATAATAGTTACTATACACACATATAATGGTCTATAAGACCTTTTTATGTTTACCAATGTTCTATTTCATTCCTTTTTTCTCTACTCACATAAATAAGCCTAAATTGCCTAGTATTTATACAAGTTTCTTGTTCATATCCTTCTTAGTTAGCCAAAAAGACTTACCCATTTTTTTTAATTCATGAAATTAATCTTAATACATATCATATACATTTATCAAATGTAATTTTTGTCCCTTTATGTCTGACCTACCTCAATTAGGCCTAATCTCACCTTTAGGTCTCATGGAGACCTAATCTTATTAGGTATATTTAGAACATGTTACACTTTGATATTATTGAATAATATTATAAAACTTAAAATATAATTAAAATATCATATTTTATTAATATATACCATATAAAAACTCACTTTATGTCAACAACATGTTTTAGGTCCAGCCACTGCTTTAACCTCTTCTTAAAACACTGTTCACAATAAACCTATGCATACCCATAAAATCTATCTTGAACAACTGAAGAAAAAATAAATTTTTAAAAAATAACCATGAAAAAAAAAAGACATATATAAGTTACATGAACTTAATATCATCAACATGTGTTTTATACTTCACAATACATGGCAAAAGGACTCAAACTCTTCTCTGTAAATAACTCACTCATAACTAACATAACACTCAAAAACTTGGTCATGAAAAACTTGATATTTAATACATAAAATATAAATTCCCATGATAATTTACACATTAAAAATATTAATTTACATCCCTATATCATTATAAATTATAAATATCACAAGGTCTAATGTGAAATATTAGTCTTCCAGACCAATCTTTTGTCTTTAGTATACATAGTCAGACCTAAAACAGTCAATCCATTTTAGATTCAATGTTTTAACCTATTATAATAACTTAAAATAATTTATAGTTTATTATATTCCAAAAAAACATCATCATGTTAACTATATACATTAACTCATATCATAGAGTCTCAAAATCATCTCTACAACTTGTTTGCCCAAAACTGCTAGTTTCCCTTAAAGCACAATCATGATGAAAATGACCTTCAATACTTTTATGAAAAATTTCCTAGTCTATGAATTAATTTTTATGATATTATTATATAATTATAAAAATATCATATATAAATATAACATGGTCATATGGAAATATTGGTCTTGTAGACTAATCTCACAACGTTACACCTTCACTATCTCATCTACACTAGACAGGTTAAATTATGAACAACATTTTCATCATATAAAATAACATAAAAAACATATATCAAAAATTAAAATGTATTATAATTATTAAAATAATTATCCATGCTCTTTGATTCATCCTTAATACATGATAACACATCCCTAATCAACTTCTCACTTCTACCTAGTTTTCTCATTGTCTGCACCATTAGGTATATTAGTGACTAGTCAACTTGGAAGAGTGGTTTAAAACACATAAAGGATTGAAAATATTAAAAAACCACTATGTACATAAAATCAAACTCTTGAGCTTTAACCTTGATCTATTTACCAACTTTTACTTGGTCAATTTTGACTATTACAATAAATCTCTAAAAAATAAGGCCTTTCCTGTAGGGTCCACTCACTCACCTAAAAAAAATCACACTTTGAGATTCTTGGGATAGTTTAATACAAATAAAATCACTTAAATATCCTTACCAATCCATTTTTATCACTTTAGATAAAATTCTTTCATATCGGTTCACTATTAGGGTTCTTTAAGTGTTTAAACCATTTTCCAATCTTAATGATCATTCATAAATATTATCCCCTTATTCCAAAGATTATTAATTTGATATAGGACCATTCCACATCTACCATGAATATATTATGATCCCATTAAAATGTTACACATGTCAATGAACTCTTAAAATTTCTTCTCAGGTTGAGAACCCTTCATTTTGTGCACACTAGAGACCTCAAAACACTTTGTCTTGCCTTAACCTTACAATTTGACCTAAAACTTGGTAAACATACTTGAATCAACATTAAAACCCTATTTATTTCTCAATTTTACATATTATCCTTGGAAAAAAAACCTCATACCTCATACCTCATTAGGCCATGCTCTCTCTCTTTTCTCTCTAGGCCTTAACCTGCAAGTCATAATAGGTCTTGAAATTGACCTTATAACCACTTTAAAAGATATAAAAACATCATTAAAAAAAAAAAAAAACCTATATTATTCTCAAACACTTATTTAAATCCTTAATAGACCTTGACAACTCCTAATGATACCTCATTAGGCCAACTAGGGTGTAGAGGGTGTCTAGTTGCATATAATGTTTGTACATCTTATTTTTTTAGGCTCAATGTGAGACTCTCATGAGCACTTAATTGCATAATATTAATGCTAAAAAAAACTCATACAACTTTTTATTCCTTTTTTTACCCATCTCACTAGGACACCAATCTCATATATTCTCACAAGGTCTCTTCATGTAATGACTAGTGTCATGACTAGGCTTCTCAAGCACTTGAAGCTTGAAAATTAACTTTGAAACATTAATTGATGATTATACACATTTATAACATGAATTTAATTATACTTATACAATATAATATAATACCTTTTATCATACCTATTCATGATCATTATGTACATGCTCATGATATGACTATGCTTGTTAAGACGAGGCTTCCAATACACCTTGTACTCAAGGACTAGTACTTTAATCATGATTACCTTAACTTGAATATTGACATAAAAATCATAAAAATAATTATGTTTCCTTAAAATTCACTCTCAATAGAGAGACATTAGGTTTCCTTTAAATTATCTCTTGTCACCTGGCTCATATCACATAGACTACTCACCATGCATCTTTACTAGATGTATCTTGACATCAATGACATCAACCTTGTCATCAAATGATCTAAATATTGTAATAAATTATAATAATTATTAATAGTTCTCAAACATAAGTAAATACATATATATCTCAATTATGATGATGAAGACTCTCCTCTAACTCCAGGGTCTATTCAATAAACCTATTGACAATCAACAGGCATAGATCAGTACCTACAGTCCTTGATAGTCTATGTCCTAACTAAATATGAAACCTACATAAAAATAATTAGATAAAACCCAAACTTATAAGGTTTTAAATTTATGGATATGATGGTATTAATTAAAAGAGACATGAACATTTTACTAAACAAGATGGTCTAAATGTGCATAGTGAGCTAGCCTTGCTCAACCAATTTGGAATGTATGACTAAAGTGAATGGAAATTACAAAAACGTATTAAATGAGAGTCTCAAGGAGATTAAGACATATAAAAACCCCTCAATGTTTTACATTATGGTCCCCTTGAGCAAAGGAACTATCTAGTCTAAGTTACAAACTCAGAACATGTAAATTATGGTGTGACTATGCATACAAGTGTGTTGATAAAGTTGGAGAAAATGAACCTCATGTCTATAGTCAAGATTTTAAATATTATGTTTTATCCCTAATACCATCCCTATAAGGAGATAAAATAGGTTTCTTAAGGCATCAACATCAACTACTCTAAGCCCATACATAAGATAGTGTATCTAGGGTAGGCTTAAGAGAGATGAGAGTTGAAAAGATGGTTAATGAGAAAAATGCAAAAGATGCATAATGGATTAAGTAAGGTGATGTGAAAATATGGAATGTATAGATGTATCTATATATGGTTTGAGGCTCCAAAACTTAGTCTAAGCACTTTAAGTCCTCAAACCACCATGAACCCTCAAGATCTTATGTCCACTTCAGGGGTAGATCCATATCTCCAAGAAAACTCAATGCAATGTGGGGGTATATGAAGGTGTTTTAGGTCCTGAAGGAGGTGTTTAAAGGAAATAAATGTAATGAAATAGTTTTTTTTGCTTTTATTCCTCTTTTGAGCTCCATTATTATGAGCAGTCATGTTGAGTTACACCTTCCAACACTCATATCTCTCATCATAGAGGGACTTAGACCCAAGGATCTTAAGGGAATTTGGGCACCCCTATGGAATCAATATTCATGGAGTGAGTGGGGTTAATTTTTATATGTGCAATCCAATGATATTGAGGGGTTAATCATTGGTGGCAAATAATCCAATTTAATTTCTAAAATCCTTATAAATACTTAAACATTCAAGACAATCATTCATGAAGCATATAACAGTGAATAATGAAGATAATGTAAGATCACTTACACAACACAATATCTATGTTGGAAACCCTATTGGGGAATTAAAATTACTATCAAGCTTGCAAACACTTAGACTAGTTATCCTATAAGATATTACAAACTAGACACTAATCAAGTCCTTTAGACCAGAATTTAGTGAAATAAAAGTTCCACAAGGAGCCATACCCATAAGATGATCAAATCCTTTAGACCACCTGATATTCAAGTCCTTTTAACCCAAAACCGTGGTCAAGTCCTTTATACCAAAGGCCTTTAGTGAAGCACCTATTTTACAAGGAACAACAAACCCTAAGGAAGATCAAGTTCTTTAGACCCTCCTTGAAAAAAATACCTCCAACTTATAACTAATGTCTTCAACACCTGATGATGCATCTCTAATTTTCTAATCCCTACACAAACTTCCTCTCTATCTCATATAATATTCTCACATAGGAAAGCCAAAATCTCTCTCCTTATTCACTCAAACTATCCTCATAAACACACTCATACCTCTTCACTCATCTTCAATGTGTAAGATAACTATTCTATCATAACAAATATGACCTACAAATCATACACATAGTCCTCAATGAGATTTTATCATCAACCTATCTACTGGGCACACTTTCTCTCTTCTCTTCTTCACTTCAACAAATACTCTACTCACACTCCTTTCATAAAATTCTAGAAACCATCTCTTTTGATTTCACTATATTTAGAGAAATGATGATTATCAACTCCTTGATTGGCCATTGCACCTGCCTTAAACCTTAAGGCTTATCTTACATTAAAACATGATTCAAAATAATATTCATAGGTCAACCATAGCATCTATGGGTTACCCTTAAGTATTTACACCTTTTAATAAGGCCCTTGTATCTCTTATAGGTCTCATGGAGACCTATTCACCCATTTATCACTTCATTGAGAAAAAAATAACATAGGACCACTTTCAAACACATGGATCCACTCCTTATTTCCCCTTCAACATATTCAAATGATCACATACATATTTTATCACATTTGTGTATACTAAAATAACTCAAACACTGACCTAGTACACAATAAAATTATGATCAAACATAAAGTCAACTTCTTAAGCATTATTCATACTCAAGATAGATTGATCACACCTTCAAAATCCACATATAGCATCCTCATGGAGTCTAAAACACTCCTTGATAGATAAGTCATAAAGAAACATCATGTATGTAATCAAAAATGCATCATGTCTATAAATCAATTTTGGCTTGGAGAAGATATATCATACCTACACTTCTAATTGGGAATACATGTTTTTAAGTGGGAGCATGACTGAGATGGGGATCTACAAGAACTAATTAGGGGACCACTTTTCGTAATACACCATGCTAAGAAGGGTTACAAAGCTTACAATATAACATAATCACAAAACAACCCTAAAAAAGTCTTAGGTTTAATGTTCACTCTATTTTAATAAAAAAAAAAATTCAATCTAGTGCTACCAAAGCTTGTACACAAAGTAGGGGTTAGAAACAGAACAAACTAAACTAAACATGCATAGAAGACATACACTCACATCAATGTATACAAAATCATAATGTATGGAAGGAGAAGAACAATTGCAAGATCTATCTACTCTTATAAAGGATAAATAAAGTTAAAATACTTACATTTGAATACAAACCCACCAAGACTTAATCTCTCCCTTAGATTGGGTGATTTGTAGGAGATTGTTGTGGTATGCAAGGATATCAAAGACAAATCAGCTCTAGGCTACACAACCTATTTATGCATCCAAAATACTTTTTCACAAGATAAGATATGTATCTCTAAATAAATTGTGGAATCCTAAGCTTTATTTATCAAATAGAATGGTCAATAAGTAGATTTTTATTCACACTTATTATTCTTCACTTCTATTCTTACAAATGGTTGGAAATGAATTTATATATATATAGGTAGATCTTTACCTAAATCATTCTGAATATGTTGGTTGTATGGGGTCAACCCAGTCGACCCTATATGTTTTTAGGAGATAAATCACTAGGTCATGAGCTAGGTTGGATTAAGGGATAACACAACTCAAAGTAAAAAATAACCTTAAATAGTATAGGGTCAACCTAGTCAACCCTATACAATAAATAGAGGCTGAAAAAAATATAGGGTTAACCCAATCAACCTAGTATAGTCAACTCATAAAAGGGTTCAAGGTAAGAAAAAGGAGGATGATGATAAGATATATGTTTGGAATGGGTAAAATAGAGAATAATAAGGTTAGGGTGAATGGTTTTAGGAGATAAGTGTGTATATGGAAAGTGGAAAAAGGGACAACAATCTTATGAAGTACCAATGGTATGCCCACCCTTTTCTTGGTGCACCCCTTAAGGCATGCACTCAAAGATATTGAGACTTGATGGGTTCTTTCAAGATTAAAAGTGTTAGTAATTGATAATAGTTTAAAAATATTATGTGTATACATATTATCCACTCAAATATCATCATGTGTCATGTAAGTGCAACATGGGATGATTCTTTGAGAAATAAAACATGATAACACATAGTGACGATGCTAAGTAAAGTTCAATAAGTAGAAAATGAGATAAATGAAAGGATAGAATTAGAAAACACATACCTTTACTTACATTAATGTTTTAGATAAATAATCTAAAAGAGGAACTAGAGACATCTAATGTGAAGAACACTAGGCAAACCTATAGAAGTTAGTGCAAAAATAGACAAAATTTGATATTTTTGGAAAATAGGCATATAGTAGTTAGGAGAGACAAAGATTATAGGAAAATTGGAAAATTAAGATTATTAAGGTAAGGTTCATAATATTTAAGGAAAATAAATTATAAAAATATGGTAAATGAATGACAAATGATTGGCAATTGAATAAGAAATGATAAGAAATAAATGATAAATGGTAGGAAAGAAATGACAAATGATTGGAAAACACAATAAATAATGTTGGAAAACATGTAAAACATAAATATAAAAAATGAATGTAGATAATGTTAAATTACATTGAAAAATATAAGAGAAACAAAATTGGCAAAAATTTGGTCTTAAATTTATAACACTAATTCAAGTTGGGAAGTATGAAAAATTCAAAAAATGGTTGTATTCTTACATGAACTTGAAAAATAAGCAGATAAAAGTGAAAGACAAATGAATTAATCATAAAACACACTAAATCAAGATGGTAATCATGTCAATGATATGTAACTTCATAATAAATCGAATCTTATCTCATATTTGACACATGTAATTTTTTATTTGTGACTTGTATTATTGGAAAACTTTGTGAGGAGGGATAGGTCCTATCTGTGGTCTTACATTGCAAATCAACAAAGGGAACACCATTGGGGTGGAATAATTAGGATAATTAAGTAACCAAATATTTGGGTAATAGGAAGGTGATATGATGGTAATTTGTAAGGAATGTCAGGTCCTATCCATGGTTTTACAAAGTAGCTCACAAACAAAATCCTAAAGGGAGTGATTAGTAGAAAAACAATATTTCTCAAGAGGAAATATGAGGGATATATAGAATGAAATATGGAGTGTAAAAATCATAACATAAGCATATTATGAAAATACTTTAAGAGACAAGAGGTATACTAAGGTCATGATAAGACACTAAGTGATTAGTGACCATCAATGTGTAAAGGAAACCTATTCACTATAGACATAAAGTTTTTTAGGCAAATAATTTTGATTCTAAGATCAAATCATTAAGATATATTGATATATGAAAAGATAAAATTGACCTACCTTCCCATGATGTGTTCCCCATTCTTCAAGATCCCTTATAGAGTCATCGATTTAATATGAAGATTGGGTACTTGCATGAGAAAGTAGGTATCACTAAAAGATTTTATTATTCTCCTTTTCTAATCTATTGGGCCACCACACCCCAAAGGACCTCATCTCTATCATGAGGAAAAATATGGAGTTTGATTTTCTACTAAAATAAGGATATGTGCTTTGAATCATGTATTTTAGTGTGATTTGACTTTTAAGAATATTTTTGCCTTTTATATCATTGCCTTTTGAAAAATGATTTGGATTTTAACTTTTTATGTCTTTATAAGATTCCTCCTCCATATAGATTTGGAATGATCAATAATGAGATATGTAGTGATACACATGAATAAGCTTTAGGCTAGGGATAAAGGAAGCTAAGTAATGAAAGACAAAGACTGGATAGGACACTTAGGCTTAATAATGAACCAACATGTGATCTCAAGTCTCAACCATGTATATGCTTATTTTATGAAAAAGGAAGAAGGGAAAAAATATATCCAAAGGTGGATTGGTGAAAGTAAAGTATAATGAGATATATTATTTGATAACTAATCACATGGTAATTGGAGATAAATACCAAAGGGAATAGGGTTTTTACATCCAAGTCACAATGATAATTATCTATGCAAGATATAGATAAGAGAAAAAAATCAAGAATACACAAGAAGATATTTTTTAAAAACTCAAGAAAGAAAGAGAAAGTAATGATAATGGTTTGAAGATGTTTTAATGTGGTAATTTTGTGAGGAGATCCTAGTCCTATCCATGGTCTTACGCTGTAACTCACAATGTGAACACCAATGAGGTGAATGGCAAACAAGGGGGAAAATAATCATAAAACTACTAAGGAAAATAATTACATAAAAAGATAAAAAAAGAGAGAGATATATAAGGACAAAAATGAAAACAAATTCCAAATGTAATGTGTAAGAGAGCCAAATAATGTGAAGGAAATTAATGATGATAGTAAATAAAAGGTAAAGAAGTAAAGTGTATAAAAACAAAGAAACATGGGATAAATATAACAAGTAAGATATATGATAACATATATATCAAAGATGAGCATGTGAAATATAAGGCTATAATTCTCAGAAGGTTTCTTGAAGTTGAATTTGGATGGTATTATGCATTGCAGAATAAGAGTGGGAATTGCAATATACCCCAAAGTATGAAGGGATATGTGGATGGGCATCATAAGATTATCCAACATATAAGTTAGAGTGAGGTGAAATTGAATCATTATAATGATTTTCATTACGTTGGTAGGTGCATTTGGAGATAGGTAAATGTGTTAGTTTGTTAGATTTTAAGGATGTTGAATGTAACATATGATGTGTAGGAGAGGTATGTAGAGATAAAGGAGGTAAAGGAGGAACATGCATGATATGAGTTAGAGTAGGAATTTAAATTAAGTACTCCTTGGTTCATGTGAAATAAGAGGATAAGGTTCAATGTATGCAATGATATGTTTAAAGTTGTTCTTGTTAGCTATCCTTTCCTTATTGGTGTAGGAAGAAGGATCAAATGTGGTTTGAACAATAGTAGTAGATGAGGTTTGTTCATTAATTACTTGATGTTAATGTGATTAAGATTCCTGAGATTGACTTTGAGAAGCTTGAATATAGTCTTGATAATATTACTTTGTTAGAGTATCAATATTTAAATGTGGACCAATCAATGAAAAAATAATAAATTAGTGAAGATCATGACAAGACTCATGATAATAAACTATAGTAGCATGCCACCAACAAAACTTATCAAGATTATACCATTTTGGAGAAGGTTTGGAAGGATCAAAGTTAATGGGTTTAGAGAGTGGCAATTTCTTCTTAATTTATTTTAAACTCAAGGGTGGGTGCATTGGGTTAAAATTGTTTGAATTGGATGCTCCATTTTGAGGTTGGGGAGGTTTGGATGAATCAATGTTATGAGAAAATGATTGGAAAAGTTATTTAGTATTTTTTTAGATGTTTAAAATTGAGACATAAAAAATTCTTGTATTTTTTCTTGGTCTAAGGATTCTTCGAAATATTTAGGTAAAAAGATTAAAACTTTGTATTGAAGGGGAGGTTTAATAGTAGTGATAAATAGTTTTAAAAGAGTATGATAATTCATGTTATGGTCCACTTTATGAGTGAGATAATTCTATCATTTGATGAAAGTATGAGTAGATTCATTAGGAAGTTACTTTGAATTGATGAAATGGCTAAGGTAGTTTTCAATAAGGTCATCATGTTGGAATTCCTTCACTAGAGCATTGATTAAATCCTCTAGTTGTGAGATAGAATGTATAGGAATTTGGTTGTACCATTGAAGTGCATTACCAACAAAGGTTTTGGATAATATCTTGGTGGTAGAAAAGGTGTTAGTTTAGATCCATTACTTATAGAGATTACCAAAAGACTTAAGAAAGATAATAGGGTCCTTAGTCCCATTATATGTGATAGTTGGAGAAATGTTTCCAATATCTATGGATGCAATAAATGGGGTTAAAAGTTCATTTTTAAGATTTTGAATAATTTTTTTATTCATTGGAGGTTGGAGGATGATATTAAAATTATCATCTCTAAGAAGAGGAGGGACAACTTTGGATTGGGTTGAGAGATGATGACTTGAGGTGGTTGACTAATCATGTTGCATAAATGTTGTTGCATGTTCATCATTTGAGATTGATTGGTTATTTTCATGATGTTCATTTATTGAACTACATGTGAAATAAGTTGAGCTATATAAATAGGTTGGTTTGAAGGTGGGGTATTAGTGTTGTTAGGAAGAGGATTTTTAGTGTTGGTGGGAGGAGGATTATTTGTGGGTGGAGGATTCCCAACATTGGTGTTAGTTGCCTTAAGTGTGGTAGAAGAAGGAGTAAGATTGTTAAAGTCACCATTATTGTGAGAAGTGTAAATAGTATTATCATCAAGGTTTTTGAAAAGTTGGGAACCATCTAGATTATCAATTTGAGTGGTTTCAACCATGTTACTTTTGGAGTTGATAAGACTTGGTGATCTTGTTATGGGTGTAACAAGAGGATTGTGAACATTGGTTGTAAGGGTATGAGTGTTGATAAGAGAGGGATTAGTTGGTGGAATATTGAAAAAATTGGTATGGGCAAGATGATTGGGATGAATGACCTCAAATACATTACATTGTGTAGTGATTGGTTTTGGTTTAGGAGAAGAGGAAGGAAGAAATTAGATAGTTTCATCTGAAGTAATGAGATAAGTGAGGTTATTATCCAAATACTTAATTATGTAATGTTCTTGACTAAAATAATGTTTAATGGATGTGATAATGATGAGATAAAAATATATAAACACACCAAAAATAGGGTAAAAATATAACAAAGAGATAAGAAGTAACATAACAATATATGGTTGATTGGGTTGACCTAGTACTGTAAATAGGGCCTACAAATAGTACAAGGTCGACTGAGTCAACCCAATACAGTGAATAAAGGTTGTAAAAAGAGTTAATAAGGTCTAAAAATAGTATAGGGTCAATTGGGTTGACATTATACAACAAATAGAGGCTATAAAAAGGTACAAGGTCAATTGGTTTAACCTAGTATAATAAATAGGGAAAATTAGAAAGCCTATAACAAATTGTGAATTGAAACAAGATAATTTTGTAAGTAAAAATCAATTTGAAAAGTAACGAAAGTATGGTAAATATATGATAAAAATAATGAAATAAGTGAACAATTCTTACAATGGTTAGTTCATGTCAAGTTCACTAGAATGAATGTAATTAGAAATGCATCATGTCTATAAATCAATCCTTGCTCAAAGAAGATAGAGAATGCCTAAACTTTTGATTGGGAATATATTTTTTAAGTAGGAGCATGACCAAAATGGGGATCTACTAGACCCGATTAGGGGATCAATTGTCACAATAAACCATGCTAGGAAGTGTTTCAAAGCCTATAGTCTAACATAATCATGCAATAACCCTAAAAGAGTCTTAGGTTTAATGTTCATTATATTCAAATAAAAAGAAAATAAATATAATCTAGTCCTCACAAAATCTTGTGGAACAAAGTGGGGGATAGAAAGAAAACAAACTAAACTAAACATGCATAAAAGACATATACTCATGTTAATATATATGGAATTCTAATTCATGGAAGGAGAAGCAAAACTACATTATCTATTTACTCTTACAAAATAAACATAAAATACTTACTTTTGAAGATAAACCCATCGAGCCTCAATCTCTCTCTTGGCCAAGGTGCTTCACAAGAGATTATTTTTCTATGTAAGGATAATAAAGACAAATCAAAAATAGGCTACATAACCTATCTATACATTTACAAGATTTCTCCATAAGACAAGATCTATATCTCTAAATAAAGTATGGAACCATAAGATTTATTCCTCAAGTAGAATGGTCAATAAGAAGATATTTTTTCACATTTATTATTCTTTGCTTCTCTTATCACAAATGGTTTGAAATGAAATTGTATATATATGTGGATCTTACCCTAAATCGTTCTGAATATGTCAGTTATATGAGGTCAACCTAGGTGATCTCATATGTTTTTAGGAGATAAATCACTAGGTCTTAAGCTAGATAAGCTAAAGGGATAACACAAATCAAAGTGAAAAATACCCATAAATAGTATAGGGTCGACCAAATTGACCTTTTATAGTAATCGAAGGCTAAAAACTATATAGGGTTGACCTAATTGACCTAGTATAGTCAAATGGTGAAGGGGGTCAAGGAAAGAAAAGGAGGATAATGATAAGAATTTTTTTTTGGAATGGGTACAACAAAGAATAATAATCTTATGTTGAATGTTTTTAAGAGACAATTATTTAGATGGAAAGTAGAAAAAGGGACAACAATCTTATGAATAACTAATGGTCTACCAACCCCTTTCTTGATGCACCCTTAAGGTATGCACTCAAAGAGATTGGGACTCAATGGATTACTAAAAGATACAAAATGTTATTAAGTGATAATTTTTTTAAAATTTTATGTCTATACACATCAAAACAACATCAACACAAGCTCAATTATCCTTCTTGGGTCACTTATAAAACAAACACAAAAAAATAATCAAATTTCAACCTTCATAAATTTGACTATATACAATTTCAAACTTAAAATTACATATTTATAGATGCACCTTGGAGTCCTCTAAAAATTCACTTTTACACCATAAACAAATTATACATAGATAAAAATATATGGCCAAATTATAGATAATTGGTTTTTCCATTACAAATTCAAATACAAATGATCACAGTTAAACTTTGAACACTATGATTATATCTTGTGTCCTCACATATTCAAATTAATTGTACACCTTTGATATTATTCTAAATTTAATGCATAGTACACCAATGCCCAAATGTTAAACATTGATCAATTGATCTCATCTCATGAAATCTTGCAATCTTGACTCAATGTACAACATCAATCTATGTGGGATTGTCCTTGCTTTAACAATGCTAGACAACAATCACTTTGACCTTTTGAATTTAATGCTCACCATTTATTTTGATTATTATGAATACCAACTCACCATTTATCCTTGGAAGAAGATTTATATTTATTTCTTCTTGACATTAAACATTGAACACTTGTTCTCATCTCACTATTTCTTGACATCTTAGAACACACACTCTCCATTGATCTTTTGTAAGATGTTTAATCTTCATATTTGATAAACATATGTCACATTAAACCATTTAATTCTATGCATATCATTATATCTATAACTATGAACTCCCCTAAACCATTGGATCTCCACTAGGTCTATATATTTAACATCATGTAAAATGACTAAGTATGGGGACCAACTGCAATATGCCTGAATAGCCTACTTTGGACCTTTATAACTTTTGCTATGACTAGATGCATTATCTATAATTTAGACCACATCATCATACTTTAAAGGATAATCCATCCATATAAAAAACTACTCTTGAAACCTTCACATGTGTGAGATATAATACCATTAATATTCTCACATAGATCATTCTACCACATAGCCAACTATGTCAAAACCTATCTAAAAATCCAACTTTGTCCATGCATATCTTTTGATGAGATTCATCGCATAATCTTAAATTTAACACAAATAAAATAGGTTCAAAACTAAACAATCCCATATGATCAACTTCTCTTAAAACTACCACATGTGCAAAGTATAACTACATCAAAATGCCTACCTAGCTTTTCTTACCATATGTAAATTTGGCTAAGGATGAGAAAACACAATCAAACTACTTGGGAGCCCAAATTTGCACATGCATATCTCTTGATGCATTTTATTTCATGATATAAAATTTATCACGTAAAAACTAGGCACACAAATTAACAAACCCATATGATCATTTTTTCTAGACACTTCCATGCATACGAATGTTAACATCATCAACATGCTTACTTGACTCTACTTGAACCCTTTACAAAATTGGTTAAGTATGAGAACTTAGTGAATTTTATCTGAGAAGACAAATTTTCACCCTCATATCTTTGTCTATGATTCACCACATTACCTAAATTATAGTGTATAACAACTAGGGATGAATGTGATCACAACCATATGACCAACTCCCCTTGACTCATCCACACATGGTAATTATGATGTCATCAAACTACCTACTCAAATTTTTTACCACTAGACCCATCTACGAAAATGACCACAATGAAAAACTATATGAATACCACTCATACACATATACACTCTAACAAACATGTACCTATTATAGGACCCCTTCATGCTCAATACTCATCCTTAAACATCTCTAATAGTCAAACTCTAAAGATCAACCAAGCCAACTTCAAGTACACTAGGATAAGCACATTGGACACTTTGTGCACACTTTTTCATTATTACTTATGCTATCAAGGTAATCCATCTACTCACTAGGTCACCTCCATGACATCAACATGACATCATTGACAACTCTCCAACAATCTCCCCCTTTGTCATTGATGTCAACACTCATCAAATAACAATATACAACTCACTTTCCATCTCATTCCTCAAGCAATCCTACAGTAGGAACTTTCTCCCCCTTTAACATAATGACAAAGTGGGCACCAATTGATCTTGAGTACTTGAAAACACTAATAATCAGGAGAAGACCATATTAGAAAGATGGTACAAACTCCCCCTTACCTTGAGCCTACCTCTTCTTACCGTAACACCTTCCTTTTGCTAACAAGACACCACTCTTCTTCAAAAGCACAACAAATAATGAATATAGATCAAACTAAAAAATAAAATCCAATGAAAATTACCAATAAATATATGAGAGGGACTCCCCTTAAGATTTATGAGCCATTATACCTCTTGATCATCTTCAGATCTCCACACACTATGAAGAAACAACATATAGGCTTACTAAACTTCTCACTTAAAGACACTTCCATGATCACCAATAGAGCTTCATACCACTCACCAATTATGAAACATGTTCTAAATAAACTTGACAACTCACCGTGAGACACTCATGCTTTTCTCTTTTGTAAAAATCGAACAAAAATGCTCTTCTCAGTAGGCATGTCTAGTCTTCTTATAGCCCTAGTTGGAACTTTCAGAGCCCACAACTTTTAGTAGACACATATCTAGACCTTAAAATTCATATATTGATAAATATCATATGTCCCCTCAATCACACCAATTTTTTTACAACAATCTCATCTTCTGCAACATACTTCCTTCACAAACCTACTAGCTAATTAGGTCTTCGTTTTGACAAAAAAATGAATATCTTGAAAACCAAAAATCTTCAAATATTTGTGAATATTGATTTGACAACCCATTTATCCCAATAAACACATTAAGAATCCTTAGAATTAAAATCATAAGTCAAACCACTTTTATAGCATAACCCAAAACTTTAGAATCTTAAAACAAATAAAGTTAACAAACCTCCTTCTATTCAATGTCCACCTCTAAAACTTCTTGCACACCTGGAGATAATCATCACACACACTTACAGACCAAGATTTTAGACTTAATGCCTTTAGTAACCTTGAATTTATATAGCATAACTTTATCCTGTAACAAGATAAATAAACTTGAGAACACACAAAAACCTTCAAAAGGCACAAATAGGATTATCAAGATACAAAACCATTTGGAACATATCATAAATAAGTACACAAACATTTTTGAGCATTAAAATCTTATTGAAATTCCATAAAACCCATTATGCTATCAAAAAAACCTATTATAACACTATAAATATTGTATACATAGGAACAATTAATTATCTTATGAAAGGAGTCTCTTAAGAAGCATAGATAGAGACCTCCACTTCACCACAATGTCTTAAAAAAAGTGAAGTTGGGAGTGGCCCACATCTCTTCAATAATCATTGGAATCCTCTTATAGCTATATGACTGACTATTCTTGTTCTTATTCATTTTTTTAGTCTTAAGAGAAATGACTTGCTCATCTACTACAACATTTTCCTTTTCCTCTAAGATTGGATTAGAAATACATGGAGACAACATAGATTCATGACATAACTTTACATCTAAATAATCCACCTTATAGTCTATAACCTCATCACTAGATAATTACAATTGATGTTCTTTGCATGAAACTTGATCATCAACATTAGGACGTTCACTTAGATTTATACTTACTTCATAACCAGCCCCAATCAGCACCTTGGTCTTCTCTTTGAGATTGATCTCTTCACTCTTAACATGAGAAAATAATGAGATCCCTTGGTACTCTTAAAATTATGAAGCATTCTCTATCATAGAAAATATATTACTTGGACCTATAGACTCATCATGATTCATACTTATCACCTTTGGTTTCCATGAGTTAACTTGCCTTCTCCCTTACACTCTAGAAGCTTAATTGAAGCTATTCTAACTTATAGGACTTTTCTTGAAAAACCAATAAATGTGACCTCTTTGATCATACTTTAAGCATACCATACTTTTTGAATGAATATCTTTCTACCTTTCCATATTTGGACAAACTCTTTTAATGTGTCTTAGGTCATAACAACTATAGCGCTCAACATTTTTTGAAGGAAACTCAGATTGTCTTACCTTAAATGGATAAATTTTTGTAAAGTTTCCCACATCATGAAATTTGAAACACTCAACCTTAAATACACCTTTTTATTGATGACCCCCATCATAGTTCCAAGTAAATTCATTTCTAACAGGTCTCTTGCATTCTCTATTCCTATGAACAAATTGATTACAAGTATAATAGTAACCATTGAAATTTACATACCTCATGGCATATAGTTATTTGATCTATTTTGTCTTAAATATGCTAGTACCTCCATTCCTTATTTGATGATTTGTCTTCAAAGTCAGATCCACCTTTCTCTCATTGACCTTCATGTCAACTTGAGAAGCAACATTGGTTTCTTCATTAAAACCCAATCTAGTTTTATCACTATCTAACTATTGACTCTTTAGAAGATCATCCAGATGATTAAAACTTTTATCAAACTTGACAAATTATTTCACTTTACTTATAGACTTATCTAACTCATCTTTCAAAGACACAATATCATAAGCATATCTTGAACATTATTCTTCTTTAGCTATTAGACTTGTAGACATAGATTCCAACTTATAATTAAGAAACATGACAATACCTTCATGATCTCTATATTCTTCAATCAATCTTTCCTTGAGTTTAGATTTCATATTTTTATTGACCTTATCTATCTTCAATTCTTCAATAACATTCATCAATTCTATTTCATAGTCCACCTCATATTTATCATCATCTGAATCACTCCAAGTAGACTCCATTTGATGCAAGAAACTTCCTTCCTCAGCCATAAATAAGGCTTCATATTCAATACAACCATCATCTTAATGATCATACTCTTAGTCACTAACTTTATTCTCATTTGATGAGCTGCAATATTCTTTAGTGTAGAGACTCTTCTTATCTTTTAAGTACTTCTTCTTGTTGTCAAACCTTATAAATCCCTTTTTTTCTTTTATTAGACCTAAATGATCTCTTACCATCATCATGACCTTAATCATGCTCTTCATCAACATCCTTCTTATACTTATGAGGGAACTTATTAGAAAAATGTCCTACCTCTCCACAACTTTAGGATTTAAGGAGTAGTTTACCCTTATACTTTCTTGAACTTGTTTTCAATTTCCTTGAAATCAAAGCAATTATTTCATCCTCATCTATATCAAAAATTTCATCCTCCTTTAGTTTCTTACCTTTGAACTTCTTCTTTAGATTCATTTTAGTCTTGAAATTTACTTCCTTCTTTGGTGGTATATCATGATTTACTCTCATCTCATATGCAGTAAGAGTGCCATGCAATTGATCCATCTTCAACTAAGTAAGATCATGAATTTATTCTATAGCAGATACTTTTGAGTCAAACTTGAGGGATAGAGACCTTCATACCTTTTGAACTATAGTATCATATTCAAGGTTCTCTCTAAGACCTTTGATGGTGTTCACAATCTCATCAACTCTCTATAGAAAGGATGTCATAGAATCTTCTTCTTTCATCTTGAGACTCTCAAATTGTCTTTGTTGATTTTATAACTTTTCCAACTTAACCTTTGAATCTCCTTCAAAAATATTCTTCAATTTATCCCATATTTCCTTGTAAGATGTGAAATGGATTACTTTGGTGAACTTAATCTATGTAAGACCACAAGTGATGGCATTCATTACCTTATAATTATTCCTAAATAACTTCTTGTCTATAAAACTAGATGAAGGAATAAAAGGAGTAACATAACCATCCAAAATATATTACCATACATCAAAACCTAGTGACATAATGCATGTCCTCATCCTATCACTCCAAAAAGCATAATTAGATCCATCAAACATTAGTGTTTGCTTAGTAGAGAAACCACCTTGCACATTTTGACTAGCCATTTTACCTTGGATCACCTTTAATCTATAAATTATTTACCAAAGGACTAGCTATGATACCAATTTTTAGAGGTAAAATTGACTGAGAGCTGGTGGGGTGAATCAGTGGTGGAAAACAATCTAATTCAATTCTTAAAACCCTTATAAATACTTAATCATTCAATACAGTCAATCATTAATCATATAATAGTGAAAAAATAAGATAATGAAAGATCACATACACAACACAATATCTATATTGGAAACCAACATGGGGAATAAAACCCACTCTCAAGCCTACAAACACTTAGACTACTTATCTTATAAGATATTACAAACCATAAATTGATCAAGTCCTTTAGACTAGAATTTAGTGAAATAAAAGTTCCAAAAGGAGCCCTAACCTTAAGATGATCAATTCCTTTAAACCACCTATTGGTCTATTCATTTTTACCCAAAACCTTGGTCAAGTCCTTTAGATCACAGACCTTTAGTGAAACACTTGTTTCACAAGGAGTACTTACCCCTAAATAAGATCAAGTCCTTTAGACCCTCCTTGAAAATAATACCTCAACAATATAACTAATGTCTTCAACACTTGATTATGGATATCTAATTTTATAACCCATGTTAAAAATTCCTCTCTATCTCATACAAGTTTCTCACATAGGCAAGCCACAATCTTTCTCCTTCTTCACTCAAACTATTCTATATGAAAGATAACTATTCTAGCATCAAAAATATGACCTATAAATCATACACATAGTCCTTAATGAGATATTATCATCAAACCATCCACTAGTCACTCTCTCTCTCTTATATTCTTCGCTTCAATGAATACTTTACTCACACTCCCCTCATAAAATTCTAGAAACCATCTCATTTGATTTCATTATATATAGAGTAATGATGAATATCACCTCTTTGGTTGACCATTTCACTTGACTTAACCCTTAAGTCTTATATTACATCAATAAATTTCTCAAAACAATCTTCATAGGTTATCCATAACATCTATGGGTCACCCTTAGGCAACTATACCTTTCAATAAGGCCCTTATAGCTCTTATAAGTCTCATGGAGACCTATTCACCCATTTATAACTTTATCAAGAAAAAAAAGAATGTAAGATCACTTTATAATATATGGTTCCACTCTTTATGTCCCATTATACATCCTCAAATGATCATAGACATATTTGTTCACCTTTGCATCTACTCAAACAACTCAAACACTGACTTGGTGTATAGGAACATTATGATAAAACACACAATCAATATATTAAACATTGTTTATACTCAATATAAATTTATCACACTTCCAAAATCCATAAAAATTATCCTCATGGAATATAAAACTCTATTCAATAGCTAAGTCATTAATATACATCAAAACAACATCAACACAAGCTCAATTATCCTTCTTGGGTCACTTGTAGAACAAACACAAAAATAAAGTCAACTTTAAGCCTTCATAAATTTGATTTTACACACTTTAAAACCTTAAAATATATATTACCAGATGTATATTAGAGTCCTCTACAAATTCTCTTTTTACACCATGTATAAATTCTACATAGATCAAAAAATATGGCCAAAATACAAAACACTAGTTTTTCCTTTACAAATTCAAATATTCAAATGCAAATAGTCACAGTTAAAATTTGAACACTATGATTGCATATCATGTCTTCATATATTTATATAAAATGTGCATCTTTGATATTAATTAAACTTTAATGTATAGTGTGCTAATTCACAAATGTTAAACATCAAATATTTGACCTCATCTCATGTAAGCTTACAATCATGACTTAATGAGCACCATTGATCTTTATGGGATTGTCCTTGCTTTCACAATGCTAGACAATAGTCACTTTGACCTCTTGAATTTAATTTGGACCATTTATCTTAATCATTATAAACATCCATTCACCTTTGATCCTTGGAAGAACTTTATCTTTATCTTTGCTTGATGTTAAACATCAAACACTTGTCCTCATATCATTGTTTTCTGACATTTTATAACACACATGCTTCGTTGATCACCTGTTAGATGTTCAATCTTTAAATTTGATAAATAGATATAACATTGACCCATTTGACTCTACACACACCATTAGATTTGGAAGTATGAACTCCTATGAACTGTTGGATCTCCACTAGGTCCAAATCTTTAACATCATGAAAATTTACTAAGTATGGGGACCAACCATAATATGCCTAAAAAGCCTACTTTGGACCTCAAATAATCTATAATTTAGACCACATGATCAAATTTAAAATTATAATTAATCCATATAACAAAATACTCTTTAAACTTTCACATGTATGAGATATAACACCATTAATCTGCTCACATAGATTATTCTTCCACAGAGCCAACTATGTCAAAACTTGCTTGGAAGGCCAACTTTGTCCATGCATATATTTTGATGCACTTCATTTCATGATATAAAATTTAGAAAAAATAAATTAAGATCAAAATTTCATAAACCCATATGATTAAATGCTCAGGAAACTACCACATGTATGAAATATAACTACATCAAAATGCCTACCTAGCTTTTCTTGCCATATGAAAATTTGGCTAAGTATGGGAAAACATAGTCAAATTGCCTAGGAGCCCAAATTTGCACATGCATATCCTTTGAAATGATTTTTCACATGATATAAAACTTAGTGAATATAAAATAGGAATAAAAATGAAAAAACCCATATGATCATTTTGTCTAGACACCTCCATGCATGTGATTGTTGACATCATCAACATGTTTACTTAGCTCTTCTTGAACCCTTTATAAATTTGGCTAAGTATCAAAACTTAGTAAATTCTATCTGAGAAGACAAATTTTCAACCTCATATATTTTACTATGATTTGATGCATGACTTGAATTCAAGTGCATAAAAACTAGTGACTAATGTGATCACAACCACATGACCAACTCCCCTTGACTCATTTGCACGTGGTAATTATGACATCATCAAACTGCTTACTCAATTTTTTTACCACTAGACCCATCTATCAAGATGACCATAATAAAAAATCATATGAATAAAACTCATGTACTTAATCACTCTAACCAATATATACCTCTAATAAGAACCCTTACACATTCTCAATACTTTAAACCCATCCTCAAACATCTCTAAATAGTAAAACTCTAAAGATCAACCAAGCTAACTTGAGGCACACTAGGATAAACACATTGCACACATTATCATTACTACTAAGGCTATCAGGGTACTTCATCCACTCATCAAGACACCTCCATGACATCACCATGACATCATTAACAACTTTCTAACATTTATGGGCCCATCTCTATGAATGAATGTTAAGAAGGTAACTTATACAAACTTTATAGTAGAGAGCTTGAGACACAACATATTTTACTCATATATCTAATTATATTTTTCATGGGACTCAAGGATTTTCAAGAGATATGAAGGATCCAATAAGATAAAATTTTGTGATAAGAATTTTTGGTTTAAAGGTCCATATTATATGAACCATCATCAATATGATGGACCTCCAAAACCCTTCTAAAACCCTAGCTCAGAATTGATGAATAAATTACACCTCAAAATGAATTCAAATGAAGTAATTAGGATATGAAACTTTCATAATGATATTCTTGGTTAACCTAAGCATTTATATGACCTATTAGTTGGCACGTGCAAGGTGTACACTATACAGATCAAGCCTAAGAGAACCACTTTAAGCCCATATGCATGAATTTGAGAAGAATCTGCATACACCATATGTTTTTGAGGAATTAGAGGGGCCCAAATGTATCAAATTATTTCACATTAGCCACCTATAGGAGCCTCCATTCTTGATAACTACTTGAAAACAAGCCTGGGTGCCCAAGTGAGAGACTATATGCATAGAAAAGAAAGTAAATGTCTTGATCAAATTGATGAAAATGGTCCAAGAGTCCTTAGTGGTTATTTCCATGTCTAATAAAGTGGCTAAGTTTCTCATAACTCTATCTTAGTGTCATAATTGAGGAAACTTGCATTCAAACATGATGATCTAGTACCTTCCTCAAGGCAATACCACTTGAAGGTTAGAGGAGAGGACAAAATAGGATCATATGACATCTTAGAACTTTATGTAAATGTTCATCATGTTGTTTTATATGTGTCATCCACTTTGGTTTGAAGGGAAGAATCTATAATTGGTCATTTTGTCCTAAAAGTGTCTTAGGACTACTTAGAATGCTCATTTCTCACTTGAGAGATAACTTGGCAAGATCATAAATATATGGAATGATTACATGGGTAGTTAATCACTTTAGGAGAGTTGAGAGGCCTTATCTACAAGAGATCAGTGGAATTGGTTCAGAGGTTAATGCCCTAACATTTAAGAACCATTGTGAAGAGTTTAAAACCCTTTTAAACCTACCTAAAACCCTAATAAGGACCCAACTAAGAATATCTTATAAAAAATGAATCCACTCATTGAAATAACCTAATAGTAACTTGTATCACTTAGCCTACTTAGATGAGACCTTAGCTCAAGTACCAATCTATACAATTAGTATATAAACACCCCTAGAGATTATAAGTTTATAAGGTTTTAAGTAGAAAATGAAGTACATGAATTGATCAAGGGTTGTATATCATTGGATGAGGTGTTATGGGACTTTTTAAAACTCCTTAAATTGTAAGGTGTTCACAAATCTACTTGGAAATGCTTTTGCAAGTCCTTACAAAACATGTAGTCTTGGATTGTAAATAAGAGGTGACTTAGTCATCTAGGTGTGGCAAGATAGTAGGTGTGATTTTTATGCAAATCCTAAATCTTGATTTAGCATGTTTTTTCAGATTTAAATCAAGCTTATTTAGTTATATTTAAGGTTTGGTTCAACTCTCATAACCATCCAAATAGTAAATGGGCAAGAAACTATGTTACTTGTCTGTAAGGCTACTTAGCCAAAAAAATGAGGAAGCTCATGGGCATATAAGACTAGTATGGATTTAATGATTCATAAAAAAACCTCTTTAACTACTTCATGAGGTCATAAATCTCCATGTCCATGGTCATTATGGAGGATTTAGATAGTTTCTTTAATATGGCCAACGTACAGGAAAAGATAGCTACTTAAAGCTTCAAGGAAGAGGGCTAATTGGACCTTTTTCTATGCTTGGTAACTGATGAGAGGAGAGGTAAATAAAAAAGGATATTTTTCATATGTGTTTCATGAGTAAAATCTTGATAAAAATAATCTCTAATTACCCAAAGTTCTCATTCAAGACACTAGTAACCTAAACAATCCATAAGAGGAGTGTGGATGGACTATGTAACTATTGTGTGAGTGGGTTATGACCATTATGGCCTGTTTATGCCACTTTTACACCAATTTTATCTTCTCTCTATTGGTCATATTTCTATACATTTAGGAATTAAGGCCTTTGTTTTCATCCCTTGGTTGGGTGTAGTAAAACTTTGCCAACTTTTATCTTAAACCTTCAAAATCAATAAAAAAATATTGGTTTCAAACTTATTTGTTAGCATTAGTGTGTTATGTGTTGTTGAATTAAATAAAGTTTGATTTTAATTATCTTTTTTAGGTCCTCTCCTTCACCTAGTTGTTATATTTTTATACTATGCAAGTCATGTGATGTGTTAAAGTTGGTAGTTATAATGGAGAGTGAGTTGGTTTATAGTGCCTCAAGTAGGCCTCTTTTCCATTTCCTTCAAGTTGCATACCTTACACATAGCATTCACGTGAAACACATATGTCTAGGAGTTCATCAAGAAGACTATTACATTTATTAGTCTTTCATTTGATTTACAAATTGTTGTTTGAAAATCATCAAGAGAGTATAAATGAATATTGGCACATCACCATCCTTATAATAGGTTTATTTACATGTTTTCACTCTATCTCTTTTCACCCCATCATCAATAGGTATTAGGAAGAGAGATTAAACTGATGTACTAGGGGAGATATCCCCATATACTATAGGTTTAGTCTTCTTATATATCACCCACATCCTTTAGACCAATCCCATGTTACCCCAAGATTGAAGATAATTGAACTACCTCATTTAAAGGGTGCATCTTGGAGTGATAATAGTTTTGGCTTGCATAATGGACCATCCTTCAAGTGATTTATAGCATGCATATGTAGTCTTGTAAACATCATAGATATTCAAGAACTTTATTGGTAGATTTGTAGTCATGTTACATGCAAAATGTAGTCACAATATCTTCCTCAAAATGTAAGGATACTAAATTTATTGAGTTATCATTAGAATTTGTTAGAAGAAAGAGATATCTTAGGTCTAATCCCAATCCTACACAACCTAACTCTCCTAATTATGCTCAAATAAGCATTATTGTAAACCTAACACATCCAATGGATATGCCTATGCTTCAAGCCTTTGTGCCTTCAATGGTGGCAACCCTTGATACCTCAATCAGTTTGATGAAATAACTACTATTGCTCTTAAAATCCTTCCCTATTTCACATTAAATAATTTATCCACCCTTGTAGAACATATTAAAGACATATCCAATTTATGCTCAATCCATAATTTGATGCAAGAGAATGTGGCTATAAGACAATTGCCAACTTCTTTGAAGGTTAAGGCACTCTAGTGGTATAGTGGTTTAAAACCTGCATCCATCAATACCTAGGATGAATTTGGGGAAATTTTGTGAAAATACTTTGAGGATAAGAGTGATCATCTCTCTTTGGTGGAAAAACTTACTATTACTAAAATATCTCCCCAATAATTTATGGTAGATTTTAACTTTAGGTTTCAAAAAACTTGGGATAGGATTCTCATATTCATCAAACCCACCCCCAATTATGCATTCTTGTACTACCTAAGATCTATAATTTTTGATGTGGTAGTCATGATATATCCCATGGTGGGAATCCCTCTATTAGAAGCTTATGAGGTGGCCATAAGGGCAAAAATTTATTTAATCCAAGCCTACCATTTCTCCCCTACCATCCCCAACCAACCATGATCAAGTAGATGTAAATCAAGTAGATAGATTAGGTAAGATAAAAGGGTTTCTCAAGGCACAAAATAATAATATAGTGGCCCTATAAAGGTATAATATCCCACCTCATATACCTTATTAATCACCCTACCAAGCCCTCTATCATCTTTACTAGTATAAAAAACCTCCTTATTATCCCAATTAATAAGGCCAAGGGCAAATTACTCAATCAAGGCCCTATAATAGCTATAACCCCAATTTTTCTAGTAGTATAAGAACCCTAGTCCCAAATTAAAATAATTATGCTCAAGAGGATCAATGGCTTGCTCAATGGGTCTAGCCACATGATATGTCAATGGATCCAAGTGGTGATGTGTATCAAACATCTTTCATGTAGCAAGGTTCAGTTCCTCTAACACATGATAATAAAACTCCTACACAACACATAAAAGGTCTTCCTATACTACATGGATACACTCCCTTCATGACTCAAGATAATATTCCAAGTCAATAAGGGACAAGTGAAAGTAATTCACCATCTAAAACTACCTTTGTTAAATTATAAGAAGGTGAGCATTACTTTAAATAAGTGGCATCAAATCAGGGTGAGAATGTAATGAAGGTAGACAATTCAATTGTAGTCCATAAAAGGGTTAAGAGAAGAATAGTTGGTGATGGTTTATGAATTGAAAAGGTAGCCTCTCCACCTTATCAAACACCTCAAGGGACTAATACTTAAGATGTATAACCTAAAACACCATCAACTCATCAAATACAAGATGGAAAAGGATAAAATCATAGAGAATCTTTTATACCTCAGTTTACACAAACTCCAAATAATATTTATGATCCTATATTATATTCCAAGGTAGAAAACTCTCACCTTAGAATTATTGATTAGATAAATAAATACCATGTTACTATCCCTATGTGGGACACTTTGATCATTCCTGGGAAAAAATATCTCCTTCAAGAAAATCTCTTTAAACTCCATTCTTAGGAAAGCAAGTAGAAAAGATACGTGTAGTCCTCACCAATTCTAAGAAACTTCATCAATCCTAATCACCTAAGTTAGTAAAACCACCTCCCTTCTATCTCTTAGTAATAATAGGTTATTTCATAGTACATAAATACATTATAGATAGTGGGGCTAGGACTTCTATCATGCCTAAGTCTATAGAAGATAATTTAGGGGTAAAGTATGAACCTATTGAAAAAGGGGTTTTACAGTTAGATGGGTCTCCTAATAATATTATGGGTGTCATTAAAGACCTTAAAATAATATTTGATACTTATATTAATTGAACTATATCCCAATATGTGATAGTAGTTGACCTCCCTCCCTACTTTATTCTATGCTTGTCTAGGGATTTCAATGCCAAAATAGGGGATTATATCTCTTCTGATTGGTCTTATATGGTTTGTAGTAATAGTTATGGGACAAAGGTTACCATAAAATTTGAACATATCTCTAGGTTCCATTTATAACCCTACATGCCTAAACTATCACATGTCAATTATCCTATCCTAGATGAGGATGAACACCCCTATGACCAAGATCCCATTGATCCACTTGAAGGAATAAAAATATTTTATCCATAATGAATGGGTAAAAGAGGATCATGGTTATGATCCATACAAAAGTATTTAAGAGGAAGGTTTGGGTGTGTAATGTATGCATGAACAAAGGAGGTGTCATACCAATTCTCACTAACCCAAGCCAAGATAATGAAGGGTAAGGAACTTATTATTTGATGGATCTAGATCCAATAATGGAAGTGGGGTAGGTGTTATTATTGTCTCCCCTTTCATGAAAAATTACTATGTTGACCTAAGATTTTAATTCAATTACACTTCTAATACAATAGAATATAAGGCCCTCATCTATGGGCTACAATGGGCAAGGAAGAGAGGCATCAAGCTCTTACAAGGTATGGGAGATAGTGAGTTAGTATTGCATCAAGTAAGAGGTCAAATTGTAATAAATAATCCACTCTTGTAGGGATACAAACATAGGTTTTGAGACATCTTGGAAGGTTTTCAAGCTTTTGGCATTCACTCCATTCTTAGAAAGGCCAATCAACATGTAGATTAGTTGGTAACCATTAGAGCACATTATGACCTACAAAGTGGAATCAAAGACATCAAAGGGCAGCCCAAAATCAAGGTGTTATGTAGGTATTAAGTTCTTGATAATGAGGTGAGATGTAAAGTGTTTGAAAATGATAATCAAATTGTTTGTTTCTTGTAATAGGATGCAAAATTGTGTTCAAAGAATCAAGGCATATTGCAACATTAATATGGGGACTATATTGTCCAATTTAAGACACATAAGATACCTAATGGATTCCTAACATTATAAACAATATTAAATTATGATTACCAACTAAGGAAGGATATGGTAAGCATATCCACTAAGGAGGAACACTATGAGAAAGTTATCATATTCAAAGACAAACTAGGAAAGGTAAACACCAAAGAGGAGAAGGAAACCTTCATAACATTATGAAAAGAATTTTTAGATGTTTTTTCTTGGGAATATAATGACTTGAATTAGTTTCACCCTAGTTTGGCTTATCATACCATAGAGTTGGAGGTAAGTGCTAAGCCTATGAGATAAAAGTAAACACCGATCAACCCTAAGATTGATATCCTTATGAGGAAGGAATTGATAAAGCTTATTAAATCCAACATTAGTTTCCCCATCAAACATTTTTCATGGGTGGAAAAAATTATTCCTATGAGAAATAATAATGGGTAGATAAGGTTGTGTGTGGACTTTAGGTATCTCAACAAGGTGTCACTAAGAGACCACTACCATCTATAGATCAAATTCCTTAGAGATTTGTAGATTCACAAAGGTTTTACCTACTTGATAGATAATAAGGGTAAAATTAGGTACTAGTGAGGGAAGAGGATCAACACAAGGCTACCTTCATAACCAAGTGGGTTACCTATACATATAAGAAGATGCCTTTTAGACTATCTAATGCAGGGGCTACTATCTAAAGGGAAATGGATGTGGCCTTCCAAGGGATCATAAATGAGATGGTGCTCATATACCTTGATGACATAATTGTATTATCCATAGAGCCCAAGGATCACTTGACACATTTGAGGTTGGTGTTTAATAGGTGTAGGTAGTTTTGGGTCTCCTTGAACCCTTGAAAATGTATATTTGAAGTCTATAAGGGTATACTTATAAGACATGTTGTGTCAAAATATGGCCTCTCTATTGACCCTAAAATAGTAGATGCAATCCTTGCCTTATCACTAATAAAGACAAGAATGGATTTCAAAGTTTATTAAGAAAAATCAACTTCATCAAAAGATTCATACCTAGATTTGTAGAATATGTGAGGCCTCTAACTCACATGCTCAAGAAACATAAGGAGTTACAATAGACCAAAGAAGGTAAGAGAAGTTTTGAGGCCATAAATAAGTCCATTTACAAATCTCCCAACCTCCTCAACCCTAATTTTAAAAAAAACATTTATTTATGTATGCCTTCTCTATAAGTGACACTATTTATTCTATACTCATGCAACCAAATAGTGAAGGCCTAATGTAGACCATAGCCTTATTTACTTAAGAATTGGAGGGGTATGAGGAGAGGTATAAATTTTTGGATTTATTTTCTTTCAATAAGGAGAGGCCTTAAGAATTTTATACACATGGTGTCTAAAAATAAGGTCTTTGTAATGGTGGTTCACCTTAATATCAAAGATTTCATCCTCAATAGAGACTTGTGTGAAAAGAGGGCTGGTTGGGTGACTAAATGCATGGAGTAGGATACATAAGTTAAGGTTACAAAGTTATTAAGTGGTAGGGTACTATATGAACACCCTATAGTCGATGATAATGAAGTTAAAGAAGTATTTATAGTAGTCCAAGATGATCAACAAACAACTACAACTATGTCTCCTTCTAATTAGACCTGGGACATGGTGAGATTAATATAAATGGGAGAGTGTCCTATAGGCTAAATAGGACAATAAAGAGGTACTTCAGACTAAAATACATCCATTATATCTTTATTGATGGATTAATCTTCAAGAAAGACCTTGGTGGCATGATTTTGAGGTGTGTATAGACTAGTCAAGTTGACAAGCATTTAGGATAGTTTCATGATGGGCCTACAAGAGGGAAATTTGCAACCAAGACCATAGTATCAAAGATAATAACATTAGGTTATTTTTTGAAAAAATTATTTAGAGACTCCCATGCTTGGGTTAGAAAGTTTTTAAAATGTGATATGTTCACTAGCAAGTAAAGACTAGTTGCCTTGCCTCTAAAACTTATTCAAGTTGAGAAACCCTTCATGCAATGGGGCCTAGAATTTATAGGTATTATTCATCCCCCATATATTTATAGACATAAGTGGGTTTTAATAGTTACTAATTACTTTACAATTTGGGTGGAGGCATAGACACTCAAGGAGGCAAATGAGAACTCAATTTTGGAGTTCTATGACAACCTAGTGACTAGAATTGGGGACCCTTCCACCATTATATCAGATAATTAATTGGATTTAAATAGTGAAAAGGTGAGTTAGTGGGAACTTAATCATTTCATATACCTTATTTCTTCATATAAATACTATACCCAGGGCAATGGACTAGTAGATTCTACCAATAAGAACCTGATTAAGATCATAAAAATAACAATGGAAGACAACCAAAGGGAGTGGCACACCAAGCTAAAGATTACCTTATGGTAATATAGGATTATTCCCAATAGGTCTAATAGTCACTAAACATATATTATTATTTATGGAAAATAATAAATATTGTCCATTTCACTTGAACTTCCAACCTTAGAACTTGCACACTAGCTTGGACTCATGGAGAGTGGTGTAATGGAGGTGAGGATGAATGATTTAAGGGAACAAGAAGAGATAAGGGATGATGTTATGAATTCCATGTGGTCTAACCAAAATCAATTCAAAAGATCATTTTATAAGATATCCTCATCAAATACCTTCCAACACGGTAATATTATACTTAAGTGGGATGAGGGTCGTGCCAAGCTAGGTAAGCATTCAAAATTTGATAGGCTTTAGAGTGGGCTTTATATAATTATCATATGTAAGGAGATAAATGCCTTTAAACTTTATAAACTTAGTGGTGATTAACTACCTATCCCTATCAATGGGATGTTCCTTAAGTATTATTATTAGATCATAAAACTCTCTTGTACATAGTAGCTAGTTTTCTTACTCCAAGTGTTGAAGCACATGCCTTGTTACTTATTTTCTTATTTAGTTTATTTCTATTATGTGTCTTTGTTGTTTCGTGTTTCTTATTTTTTATCTTGTTTATTTTTTACAATCCTCAAGGTTTGCAAGGTAATAGTCAGATTGGTAGTCCAGTCAAGAGTCTTCATCTAGGCATGAGTGATAGGTAAAGAGATCCTAGGTCCTCTTAACCATTAGGTAGGTCAAGCCCTTAGAGTTACTAGAAATTTTTATTAATTTCTTCCCTCAGGATTATAAAGGAGTAAAAATATGTATTAAGTACTCTATTCCACCTAGGACTTCACTCTTATCATACCTCTTGATGAGCAAAGGAAGTTTAAAAGAGATCAGTAGTTGTCATGTAAAGGATATAAGGTCTAAGTGTTTTATCATGTCAAGAAAAAATCATGGTGGTTTCCTTTACTTCCTACTTCATCTTTTAAAGTTTTATCCTTTTGATTAAGCATGTGTAAAGGTCCATGATGGGCCTTGAAGTAATCTCAATAGTTCAAATTTTCCATGATGGGGATGATTGAATGTTTGTAGATGGTGACACTACCATGAAATCCATATAATATGATAAGGTATGGCTTGATCATAATTTTTATGGGTGTTATATATGTATATAAAATCCCAACTTAGGTATTTATAAGGTTCTAATATCTTTTAATAGATGTTGGAATGCCATCTAATTGAGACCTCCACTTGAAGTCATACACCTTGTCTTAAAAAAGAGTATTTGACCTTAAAATGATAATATGTCACCTCAAAAGGCCATTAAAACCACCATCCACATCCACAAAACCCTTCATTAATCCCATTATGATATAGCCAAGTGGTTTCATATACTAATGTTGTCCTTTTCATATGTCAACACCTTGAGTTGCCACTAAATGAGCCCCACATGTGGAAATCCCCTTCAACTTCCCAAGATATACCATGAGTTTTAAAACATTTTATAACCCTTACTTTCCCTCCTTCTACTTGATAATGGTGATTCATGGTCTGAAACATGAGAAATGCAATAAATTTGTAGGTTGTATGAGTTTTCAAAGTGGTACACATCCACATAATACATATTTGCTTAGATAAAGTTAGGATTATACAAGGGTAGTTCAACATAGGCATATGATGAATACATGAAAGTGTTTAAGATCTAAAATATCCAAAAATTGGTTCATTTCCTCCATTGATCTCTTTGGCAACCATGGAGATCAATTTAAGTTTGTGCTTAATCCATACAAAAAAGAGAGGGTGAGAGACCAATATCTTAGATAAAGAAAAGAGACTTAATGACTTTCCAATCATGGGAATTAGTTTTAAGATTAGTATTATATATTTTATGAACAAACACTAATAAGTTGAGTATCCTAGTTACCATCTTCGTCTACATATGGCCCAAAAGGGGGGATAGTTTTAATGTATTTTTGGCTTGTTTAATCAAAATAGTGGTTTCTCATGTCTCATCAAGTCCTATCAGGGAATTATATGGAATAATCCACCTATAGTTCACACATGTGAGCTTATAAGAATGATAAATATCTAAGCTACCACTATTTGTAGACTATAAGCAAGGTTTCATTAGTGAGAAAGAGTATTCAATACATATGTCTAAAAGTGAGTAGTGTTTGAAGTTGTAATAATGATGCCTTGAAGTTATTTAGGTCTCCTTGGTTTAAGTTGAATGTTTAGATAGACCTTAAAATCTCTCAAGTGGTGATTTCAAGTGATATTTCCTATAAGTTTGGGTTTCACAACAAGGAAAGGCACTATGTTGCATGATAATGGCTTAGAGGTTATAAATACATAGTAAAGGACATAAGGAGTATTGTATTCATACCAAAATTTACTTCTCTCAAGATTTTAAAACTTCATTATATTAATTTTAGGCCAAGAAACCACCAATTAGCTCTCAAACACATTCATAGTCTTGTTTAGCATAAACTAAGGTTGTTTAGTAAAGTTTGAGGTTTTTGAAGAGTCCTAGGTTTCCATTTTTCACTTCATATGTCTCATTGATGACCTCAAAGTTTTTTATTCTATTAGTAATATGTGTGGATATGCCTAGGGCCATTATAGATCATTATGGGTATGAGCCCATAGTTCCATCTAAGCCCTTAATGAGCCTCTACTATATGATAACCTCGTCACTATCAACATACCTCATTATAAACCCTAAATCCCTAGTTTCAAGCTCTATGCGAGCTTAAAAATCATCACACATAGGTCACTACCATATAACCAAGTACAAGACATAGAATCAAGGCCCAATCACCATATAAGGCTATCAAATTGACCTTTGTAAGGTCAAGCCTATTGAGAGAGAAAAAAATCACCTATAAGAAATAAATCAAACCTACCTTACAAAGTCATTCAAAGTCATTATATGTATATGAGTCTCAAACTTAAGGAAGGGTTATGACTAAATATATGTATATATTGAAGGGATATTCTCAAACATAAGGAAAGACATAGAGATCTCAAGTATGACAATGAAGGATCTCCTCTAACTAAAGGGTCTATTCAATAGACCTATTGATAGTCAACATGCATAGATCAGTACCTCCAGTCCTTGATAGTAAATGTCCTACCTAAATATGACACTTATATGAACATAATGAGATAAAATCAAATTTATAAGATGGTCATGTTATGGAAATGATGTTACCAAGGTCAAGAGACATGAATAGGTGACTAAACAGGATGGTTTGAACATGCACAGTAAGCTAGCCTTGTTTAGTCAGTTTAGAATGCATGAATGAAGTGAATGACAATTCCAAGAATGTATGAAAGGTTAATTTTAAGGATAAAAAGACATATCCAAATCCCTCAAGGTTTTACATGATGATTCCCCTGAGCAAGGGAATTATTTGGTCCAAGTTGTAGACCCAGAACATGTAAATTATGGTGTGATTGTGCATACAAGTGTGTTGAGAGAGTTAGATAAGATGAACCTTAGGGATATGGTCAAGATTTTAAATATGATGTGTGATCCTTAATCCACCCTTATAAGGAGCTAAAATATTTTTTTCAAGGCATAAAAATCAACTATTACAAGCCCATACACAAGATAGTGTACCCAAGGTAGGCTTACAAGAGAGAAGGGTTGATAAGATGGTCTAAGTAAATGAGAACAAATGAAAAATAGAATAAGGTGATACAATAAGATGGAAGCTAGATATGCATCCTAAGATGGGTTAAATCTCTAAAACCTAGTGTGAGCACTTCAAGGCCTAAAACCACCATGAACCCTCAAGACCCTATGTCCACTTCATGGGCATATCCATACCTCCAGGAAAACTCAATGCAATTTGGGAGCATATGAAGATGTTTTATATGCTATAGGAGGTGTTTGAAGCATAGGAATGTAATTAGATAGTTCATTTTGGTTATAGTCCTCTCTTGAGCTCCATTATTCTAAGTAACCATCTCAATTTGCACCTTCCAACATTCATATCTTCATCGTAAAGGGACTCAGAAACAAGGATATTAGGGGAATTTTTTTACCATTATGGACTCAAGATTAATGAAGGAGTGAGTGGGGTTCAGGGGTACATCTCTATGAATGAATGTTAAGAAAGTAACCTATAAAAACTACCTAGCAAAGAGCTCGAGACATAATATCTATTACTTATATCTCCACATACAATTTATATTGGACCCAAAGATTTTCATAGATATGAAAGGGTTTAGTAGGATAAAATTTCATTAAAACAAGTTTTGGTTTAGAGGTCCATACGGTATGAACTATCGTTAAGATGGTGGACCTCCAAAACCCTTCCTAAACTTTGGGTTAGGCCCAATGAATAAAATGCACCTCTAAATGTATTAAAATGAATTAATGTGTCTATGAAAGGGTCTTAATGATATTCTCATGTCTTCTAAGCATTCACTTGACCTACTAGTTGGCACATGTAGGGTGTGAATTATATAGATCAGGTCTGAGAGAGCCACTTTAAGCCAATATACATGAACTTAATAAGAATATGCATACTACATATGCTTTTGAGGAAGGGGAGGGGCCCAAAGGTCTCAAATTATTTCACATTAGTGACCTAAATGGGAATCCATGCTTGATAACTACTTGTAAGTAGGCCTAGGTTCCCAAGTGAGAGATTATATGCATATAAAACAAAGTAAATAGATTAATCAAACTAATGCAAATGATCTAAGGGACATCAAGGGTGTTTTATATGTCTAATAAAGTGGCTAAGTGTCTCAAAACTCCACCTTACGGTCATAACATAGGAAACATACATTCAAACATGATGATATAGCACCTTGCTCAAGGCAATGCCACTTAGAGATTAGATCAAAGGATAAAATGGGATCATGTGACATCTAATACCTTCACATAAATTTTCATCATGTTGTTTTAGATGTTTGATCCTCTTTGGTTTACATGGGAGAAGCCAAAGTTGGTCATTGTGGCCTGAAAGTTTCTTAGGGCTACTCATAATGTTTATTTCTCACTCGAGCGACAACTTGGCAAGCTCATAATTGTATGAAATGATTGCATGTATATTTGATCACTTTAAGAGAGTTGAAGGGCCTTATCCATAATAGATTAGTGTCATTATTTCAAAGTTTAAATCCCTAACCTCTATGAACCATTTATAAGAGTCCATAACCCTTTTAAACCTCCCAAGAACCCTAATAAGGACATAAATGGGAATATCATGGAAAAAATGAATCCAAATGCATTGAAATCACCTAATGAACACTTGGATGACTTAGTCCACTTAGAAGATACCTTAGCTAAAGTATTGTTATGTATGAATAGTATATGAACACCCCTATAGATTTAAAAATTTATAAGGTTTTGAGAATGAAAGGAAGTGTATGACTTGATCAATGGTTAAAGATCACTAGAGGAGGTTTTATGGAACTTGTTTGAATTCCTCAAATAATAATGTATTGAAAAAACTAATTGTAAATGCTTCTGAAAGTCCCTACCAAATAGGCAGTCTTGGATTTCAAAGAAGAGTTGACCTAGTCATCTAGGTGTGGTAAGATTGAAGGTGTGAGTTGTTTGTAAAGCCTAAATCTTGATTTAGTACATTTTTTAATATTTAAATCAATCTCATTCAGTTAGCTTGAAGGTATGGTTCATCTCTCATAACCATCCAAATAATGAATGGGTAAGATACTTGGCTACTCATTTATAATCCTATTTAGCCAACACAATAAGGAAGTTCATGGGCATAGGAGACTAGTATGGAGTTAATGATTCATAATAAAACCTATGTAGCTAAACCTTGAGGTGAGCAAGCTCCATATCCATAGCCATTATGGAGGAGTTAGGTAGTTTCTTAGATATGGAAAACATGTAGGAAAAGACAACTATTTAATCCTTCATGGAGGAGTCCTAATTAGACCTTTTCAATGCTTGGTAACTAATGAGAGGAGAGGGAGATAACCAAGGATAGTGTGTATATGTTATTCATGGGTAAAACCTTGCTAAAAATAGGCTCCAATGCCCAAAAATTCTCATTCAAGACACTAATAAACCTAAGCAATGCATAGGAGTATGGATGGACTGTATAACTAATGTGTGAGTGGGTTATGACCATTATGGCCTCTTCATGCCACTTTTATACCAAGTTTATCTTCTCTATCATGGTTATAGTTCTATATATTTAGGCCTTAAGGAATTTGTTTTCATCCCTCAGTTGGGTGTATCAAAACTTTGCCAAATTGTATCTTTAACCTTGAGAATCAATAAAAAAGGACTGGATGCAGACTTATTTATTAGCATTAGTGTTTTATGGTTTGTTGACCTTCAAAAAGTGTGATGTTCATTCTCTTTTATATGTCTTCTCCTTCACCTAGTTTTTATATTGTTATCCTATGTAGGTCATATGATGTGTTAGAGTGTGGTAGTTGTATTGAAGAGTGAACTGGTTGATAGTGCCTCAAGTAGGCCTCTTTTCCATTGCCTTCAAGTTGTAGACCTTCCAAATAGCCTTCAAATGAAAAAATTATGTCTAGGATTTCATCAAGAAGCCTATTACAGTCATTAGTATTTCATTTGATTCATAAATTTTTGTTTTAATATAAATCAAGAGAGGATAAATTAATATTGGTGATTCACCATCCTTAGAATAGGTTTCTTTTCATGTTTTCACTCTATCTCTTTTCACCCCAACAATAGTAGGTCTTAGGAAGAGAGAGTAAATTGATGTACTAGGGAAGTTAGTGCCATAAAATAGAGTTTTGGTCTTCCTATAGGTCACCCACATAATTCATACCAATCCCATGTTACCCCAATATTGAAGAAAATTGAACTACCTTCTTTAAAGGGTGTAGCTTGGAGTGCTAACACTAGTTGTGCCAGAAAGCCTGTGTTAGAGATTTCTTGTATAGGCCTTTCAAGGTAGACTCAAAATTTAGATTCTACATGCTTTTTTATTATTTTCTAATATTCCCATGAAAATATCATCATTTATTAATCTTATCTATTAAGGTTTTAAGACCAAACAAAAGGTGAATGGATGATGAGGAACTTATGAATAGCTATCTAATCTTTGATCAACTTAAATAATCCAATATTTTCCCAAGATATTATTTTAAGTGTAGTTTTATGGATTTATTAAGGTGTAGATTATTCTAAAATCCACCTATTTATCTCAAAATAATTATCCTCTTAGATCCAGAGCATAAAAAGTTTCAATTACCATCCTAGGGTCAATTAGATCAAAGTTTTCAACCTAGGTCTTCCTACTTCTCAGCAATCCTTCTAGGCTTAGTCCATCACCTAAATCAATTACTAATAAGATTTGGGTATCAAAATAACATCACGAAACAAAAATTTAGATGAGGGGAAAACACAAAGTAAAAAAAAGTAAATATTAGAAATAAACACATAATGAAATCAAATCTATCTAATATGTATATTACCACCTCTACCTAGGTTACTCAGAGACTCAACTAGAGGGGATAAATGATAAATAGTGATACAATAACCACCCATTTATTGGGAGTGGTAGCTCATTGGCCTCAAGGTCTTTTACACAAAAGGTGTTCTAGTGTAAGATTCTATCTATTTGAAATGGATCAATCTAGAGGGAATCAAATATTGAATGTTGGCCTTTATTTTTGTGAGACTTGTCCTAAATTTAGACCAGGTTAGATATTTTAAATGTCTTGATATATACCCTCTTATTGTACCACCTTCTGACTATATCTTGGTGTTTTATAAATCTCAATAGAGCTTCATCCTAGGCATCCTCTAGCTGAATTAGGTTAAGGAATTTGGAACTCACCTTGGCATTCAAATCTATGAATTGTTGCATGAACTTATAAGTTAACAACTTGAGTGTGACTAGGATGATTGGGCCTAATCCATAAACTAGGATGAAAGGAGATATTTTTAAGAATATTTTATATCTAGTGTCATCTTCCCATAGGGAAAACTTTATCAATGAGTGACAATCTTGGGACTTTTCTTTGGCTAATTTTTTGATGGTGTCAATCAAATTATTTTTGGTGGACTCTTCCAATCTGTTCCCTTTTAGGTAGTGATTGGATGATAACTTCATCATGATCACATGATCATAGGCCCATTATATAAAATTTGTGGGTTGAAAGGCATGGTCATTATCACATATGTAATAAATAGGGGCCTCAGAATAGGTAGTTATGATGTATTTGATGACTTCAGTAGTGGTGCTTATTCTAGTTGTAACTATCTCAGACCATCTGGTGTAGTAGTTTGTGCGCATAAAAATGAACATATGGATAGATGATGAATTAGGTTTGATGACCACCATAAAATATTGTCCCCATTATGAAAATGGTGTAGAATATACAATAAGTTATAGTGGCATTACCACATGTGTTTTTCTCTTGGAAAAGGTCTAACATTGGTGATAGAAATGGATATGGGTGTGAACATATTTGAAAAATATTAACTAATAGTATCCTACATGAAGAAATTTTTGGGCCATGGCATTTTCTATAGGATGTTCAACTCCCATTATTTCATGAAATCTTACCATTGTCACTTTGGCCTCTTTAGGTGACACACACCAGAGGTAAATTACCTCATGGTTTCTTTTAAAGATAACTCCATTATTTATCATGTATTAAATGCCCTTCAATGATAGGGCTCTCCTTTATGTGTGGTTGAGTCCTTAGTGTGCATTTCCATAGATTATGTTGGGTGAATATTTTGTCAATCAGCGTACTGATAAATAAAATAGGTTTGATCAACCACAGTAGGAAGATTGGTCAGCCAAATGTGTAGATTTACCACATCAAAAGGGGACTAATCTCTCCTCTCATCAAGGGGAGGTTCCCTATATATATATATATATATATATATATATATATATATATATATATATATATATATATATATATATATATATATATATATATAATAATCAATGGTAGGATAAACCATCCATCTCTCTTTTTTCAGAGATGATGTGTGTGAATCAAAGGAGAAATCTAGATGAAATGATAGAAGACACTCCTCTTCTTTTAGAAGTGTTATTCAACAGATAGAAGGAATCTTTTTGGTGATGACAAGTAATTGTAATAGGGTATAGTAACACAACAAGATGAAATGAGGCACAAAGTCTCCACCTCAATTGCCAAAGAGTGGAATACGAAGAACAATGAGGGCACAAACTCATCCCAAGGTTCTTTACATAGAAATAAAAAATAAACACACACTGAGGACAATTATGACAGCACAAAGTCTGTAAGTAACTAGCTTTAGGACACTTTCTTTGTCACCTCTACTAGCTCTACTTTGTTAAATTGCATAAACCAAAATATATTTAGGAAATAGACATAAGAAAAATCCCTTGGAAGGATACAAGATATAACATCACAAAGTTTGAAAGTAACCTACTTTCTGATTCTAACAAAGAAATATGATGAATAATATGAGCTCAAAGTCTCATTAATACCTTTTAATTTGGGAAGAGTTTTGTTTTTGATAACAGAGAGATATATTAAAATAATAAGAGAGAGTCCAATATATATCCCTCCAAGAAAGACTTGGGGAGCGGTAACACATCATGTTGCATTAAATTTTGTCAAGAAGATATGCTGGAATTGGGTATATTTGCCCATTTACTTTTTTCAATGCAGAGAAATAGGTCACGCCATTAAATGTTTGTATTCTCTAATGTCCACCTAGCGATATGCTTCTAGAAACATATCTTATGCATGAATATTTATATTCTTCTTCATCATTCCTCCTTTCTTGGCTATTGAATCAAGTCTTTGGTTCAATTTGATCCTCTGTTCTTTGGTTACTTTTTGTTAGGCTTGACAATTGACACGTGGCACATTCTGCTACACAAATAGATTGGAACACTATGTAGTATCCATGGTTATCTAAGAGATGCTTATTAAAAGAAGCTTTATAACCTATAAAAAACTTAACATGTAGATACAAACACTTGTTGTGCTCTATAGAGTTACAACATGACATGTGGCAGCTTTCGCTTGTCTATAGAAGCTTTAGAAACATTTTTGAAAGTCATGTGGAAGAGAACACATGGTAGTCTCCGCTGAGCTTTGGTTATACTATATAAACATTTAGGACCCATTTTGGATTTACTCAGATGTTGACACTTGTCAGTGTCCATCACACTTTAGCTTCCTTTGGCAAGTCTTTAGGATTCATGTTAGTTTCCTACGAAAGATAACACATGGCCATCTCCGCTGAGATTTGAAGGTGACATGTGGCTCATTTCACTACTTTGAAATTATGTCTCGACAAATGACATGTGCTAGCTTCCACTACATTTTGATAAGGGACACATGGAAATATGGTAGGTTTTATATTTCGAGGGACTTTTCCTTTAGACAAAAAGTTTGAAGGAATTCTTTCAGACAATTTGTCTAAAGGAATTATTTCTTTACAACTTTGCCACATGAACTTTTCTAAAGGAACTCCCTTGCTTGTTTGGCCTTTGAATTGGTCTGTTTGCTCCCCACCTACCTTTTGTAAGGGCTATTTGAGCTCTAAAGTGACCTTTCATATTTTCACAACTATCCACTTTAGTTTCTAAGTGCCCTCTAAAAGGGCTATTTATCCTTTGGCTTTGCCTTAGTCAATTTTCTACTGATCTCAATAGGTGACATGTGGCAGCATCTACTATGAAATAAGTGAGGGCATATGGTAGTATTTTCTTAACTTGTAGAGGCTTTGGACACCTTTTGAGTGTCCCATGGAAGATGACATGTGGTGGCTTCCACTGAGCTTTTAGAACACTGTAGATACACTTGGAACTCATTTTAGATTCATGTGGATGTTGACACTTGGTGTGTTCTGATTATCTTACAAAGGACATGTGGCAACTTGTGTAGCTCTTAGAAACAAAGTAGAATGGGGCTCAGTAGATGATACTTGGTAGTATCTATTGTGCTTTGATGGGATTTTTTTTTGGGATTTTGCTTGCCTTAGTCACTTTTGCCATGAAATTTCCTTTGTAAGGGCATTTGTCTCTTCAAATTTTAGGGCATGCCTTTGAACCTATCACTTGAACCAACTGATTGAACCAACTTTGGTTCAACGGTTCATTCTTTCATTTCTATTGACCGCTTGAAACAAGCTCTTTGAGACAAACCATGTTGGACCTACCATTGTTGAACCCGTTGAACCTTTAAAACTTTGAACCTATTGAACCTTTGAACCTGAGTGGTTCAATGGTTCATTCCTTCTTCTCTTTGATAAGTGTCTTGAAGCTGTTGAACCTGAAGCGATTGAACTTTGAGCCTTGACAAAAGCTCTTAATTCTTGAAACTAGTTAACATCATTAAACCTTTGAACCTATTAAACATTTGAACTAAAAATGGTTCAAGGTTCAATGGTTCAAATTTACATAGAATCTTGCCAATAGATTCTTTTGGTTGAACCAAGGTGTTGAACCAGTCCTTAAAATGACTTAAGTTTTGGAAACTTGTTCTTTTGATTGAACTCACCTGTAGAAGCCTTTGAACCTATTAAACTTGTTATTCCTTTGACTGAAAAAGCTTGAATAATTCCCAATTTTAAAATCTTAGAACAATTTTTTGAAATGGGAAGAGATTATTTTGTCTTGTAGGACTAAAATAGCTTAAATGTTGTCCAAAAAATGAGTGACATTTTTTAGGTACAATAGCTGGCTCCAGTTGGGGAACTTTTATCAATTAAAAAAAGAATTAAAGGGAGTAAAATCTAGAATCTCTAATGTCTTCATGTGTACCATTGGGCTACGGAGTCATGTTACCTAGAAATGAAAGGCATCAAAAATAAAAACAAACAAAACAAAATAGAACTAAAAACTATACAAATATACATATGTATAGATGAAATGATCTGATACTTCAAGAATTGAAGTGTTTCGGATGCTACCCATTGTGAGGCAGAGAAAAGAGTGTGCCTTCTTTATACTTTAGTAGAAAGCTATTTTCACCATTGTGTTGATGAATAATAAATGGGCCTCTCCAAAGAGAGTCAAACTTTCCATGCATTCCCTTTGGTTCTCTTCTTTTGTCCCACAACAGGACTTGATCCCCAATCTAGAAATCATGGTTTTTTGCCTTCTGGTCAAAGAGTTTCTTTACTAAACTTTGATGGGTAGCAATTCAGTCCACCACCATAGTTCTCTACTCATCTAGCTCAGTCAAGCACATGATTATCTTATCAAGGGGGATTTCATATATCTGATCTTCAATTGCCTTAGCCAATTTCAAGGCTAGCAATTATAAGGTGATTGGTATCTCAGCATTGATACCATAAAGAAGTTGGAAAGGAGACATACCAATTGCCCTCTTTGGTGTGATTCTGTCTACCCATAGAGCATCAACTAATGCTTTATTCCATGTCCTTTGGTTGTCATCTTATAGCTTCTTGATAATGGTCACCATGTTCTTATTGCTTGATTCAACTTGTCCATTCCCTTGTGAAAAGTAATCAGAAGAGTGGGAGAGTGTAATCCCATAATATAAATAGAATTGTGTAATCTCTTGAGAAGTAAAATAAGCTACATTGTTAGTAACAATCTTGTTTGGGACTCCAAACCTAGAAATGATATTCTCCTTGAGAAAATTGCACACTAATTCTGAAGTGGCATTCTTGGTTGGAATTGCTTCTACCCACTTGGTGAAATAGTCAGTTGCTATAAGGACATAATCATGTCCAACACTTGAAGATGGATTTATAGTTCCAATAAAATCAATTCCCCATTAATGGAATGGTTCTTCTATGATCACTGGCTTGAGAGGCAGGGTAGCTAACTTAGGTCTTCCAACAAATTACTGGCAGAGTTCACATTTTCTCACCCACTTATATGCATCTTAGAAAAGAGTTGTCTAGTAATACTTGGCTCATAGAATCTTGTGGGCAGTCATAAGAGCAAAAAAATGTCCTCCACAGGCTAGATTTTTGAAAAATTTCAAAGTCTACACAATGAAGGAATACTCCATCTAGGCTTCTCTTGTATAGGCTATTGTCCCAAAGGACAAAATTGGCAGCTTTCAACTTGATAGTCCTCCTTTCTTTGTAAGATAAATTATTAGGAAACTCACCATAAGTAAGGAAATGAGCAATACCTAAATACCACTCATTGGTAGTGGAGACAAAGAAGACTATCAGTGTGTTTTCCACCTCTATTTCTTCATGCTTTGTTTTTTCATGCTTGTTATCAATAATTAATTGGAAAAGGCATTTACCCTTACTAGCTTTGTTGGCTTGATGTCTAAATCAAACTCCTAGATCTTTGAAATTCCATTGCCTCTTTTTATCCCAAACTCTTGCTAAGTTAATATGGACTTGACTGTAGTGTCAGGAACTAAGGCAGTAGTGTGTGAATTTAGGATCTAGAAGTGAAAATGCTTGACTGCTTTCACCACTACATAAGCATGCTTCTCCATGTTTGAATACTTTAGCTCATGGGCTTTGAGAGGGAAACTCATGAAAAAAGAGGGAAATTCCATACCTTCCTTATTCTGTTGAACCAAAATTGTTGAAACCGTGTGCTCAGAAGCATAACTATATATGGTAAAATCTTTATTGTAGTCTAGACAAACCAGAGTTGAGGCATGGGCAATGGCAGTCTTGATATCTTCAAATGTTGACTTGCCTTCTTTAGTCCAGCTAAAGGTGGTCTTCCTTTTCATCATGTTTACAATGTGTCGAGTCTTCTTAGCAAACTTAGGAATGAACCTTAGTGAGAAATTCACCTTTCTGAAGAAAGAGTGAACAACATTTTTTACTTGTAGGCAAAGTAAGCTCTTGAATAGACTCGAATCTATCTAAGTCAATCTTTATGCCTTCTTTAGACACAATGTGTCCTAGAATTTTCTCTGCTATTACTCCAAAAATAGACTTCTTGGGATTCAAGGAAATGTCATTCTAGCGGCAGCACTCTAGCACTTGTTGCAAGTGGCATATATGATCAGAATGATGCTTTAAAAAGATGGTCAAGTCATCAAGGTATACAACAATGAACTTACCCATCTCATCCTTGAAATCAAGGTCCCTTGCTCTCTGAAAGGTGGCACTAGCATTTATCAAACCAAATGGCATCCTTCTATATGGAAAAGTGCCCCAAGGTGTGGTGAATGTAGTCTTGTGTTGGTTTGCTTTACCAAGTTCAACTTGATTGTATCTTGAGAAGCCATCTAGCATTGATAACATCTCTGAGCCTATCACTATTTGAATCACTTGATCCATGATTAACAAAGGATAGTTATCCTTTAAGATGATTTATTTAGATTCTTGAAATCCACACAAATGTGAATTTTTCCACTCTTATTCATTATAGGTACTATGTTTGCAATCCATATGAAATGATGGATTAGAAAAATGATTCTAGGATTCAACATTTTTTGTATTTCAAATAGAATAGTACTTGATATCTTTGGATTGTACTATCTAGATTTTTGCTTATAAGGCATTGAGTCAGCCTTGAGAGGAATGTCATGGTAGATTTCATCAGGTTTGAGAGACTTCAAGTCATCATATGAATATGCTAAGATGTCCATGTATTGGCAGAGCAAAGTGGTGAACTTGAATCTCTCTTCAAGAGTGTAGCACTTACCAATGTTAACCATCTTGTGATTTTTTTAGTAGTCAGATTTATTTGATCAAATCTCTGAGAGGAGCTTGAATCTGTTTGCTACTATTTGATGAATCTATAATGCTTGTCAAATATATTCTCAAGGGAAACCAAGCCTTTGGGAATTTTATTCCCTTTGATTTGTAAGAATTCTTCATTTGCATTTGAACTCGATTTAGGGGCTGGTTCACCCTTCTGAGGTTCAATGACTTCAAAATGTAGTTGTTTAAAGTTGTCTTTTCATTCCAAGAAGGTACTAATTTTGTGATCATCATTGAATACTTGCCAATGATCAGCATTATCAGGCACACTTAGTCTAAAGACTAGCTTAATAGTATACCTATCTTCTTTGAAGTCTAAGTGAGGAACTAAGAGAGTTCTTGAAACAAGTGCATCAGCTCTGTCATTGGATTCCCTGGGTATGGCAGAGATGTTGAAAGCATCAAAGCTTCCAATTTGGTCCCAAACTAGATTATGGTAGTGGCACAATATTTTATTCTTAGTTTGGTATAGGTTTCTCACTTGATAAACCATTAGTTCAGCATCCCCTTTGGCATGAAAGAGCTTGATGCCTTTGTCTTGAGCAGCCCTCAATCCAAGCAAAAGAGATTCATATTCAGTTGTGTTATTAGTGTTTCTAAATTATAACTTGTAAGAGTATGGGAAAATATATCCTTGAGGAGATATCAACACAATCCCAGCTCCTAAACTGGTAGATGAACAACTGCAATCAAATTCCAGAGTCCATACCTCATCAGACACTGATTTTTATTTAGATTTTCCTTCATTAGAGAGGGAAGATCCTTCTCCATCTGTATTAAAACTTACCAATTCTTCTACTATTTTAGCTAAACTAATTTCTGGGTTGACACTTTCAAGAAATTTATCAGATGTTTCATGAACTTCATCTGTAGAAAGAAAATAGTTACCCATGCCTGAAGACTTAAACATAATTTGAGCTTCAGGGGTTGATGTTTGAGTGATAATATATTTTGATTCCTTTTCAAGCAATAACCTTTGCATGGTGCATTTGATATGGATTATTACTTCAAATAGGTCCATTCTCAATTCTCCACCAACATCCTTATAGAAATTTTGCCCAAGTAGAATACCATAGGATGTTGGAACATCAGCCACTAGAACTGTCATCTTGATTCTTTTATCTGAGAAGGCTATAAATGTGAATTGGGCATCCTTAATTTATTCCAACAATGGAACTTGCTTGTTCTCCATGGAAAAACATCTCCCAAATGTCTTGGTTAGTGTGAGATCAAGAGATTCAACTACTTTAGCAAGAATGACATTGTCAGATGCACCTGAGTCTATGATGTAATTACTCAGTTTGTGACCATTTATCAGCAAGGAAACATAGAAAGGTTATATTTTCCTAGGGGCAATAGAAGGAGTAATGACAAGATTGTTTGGAATGGGAATGTTCTTTAGAGAATCATGAGTTACCTTCTTAACATCTTGTCCTATAGGGATGGTCTTATTATTCACACTCTCAACTAACCTATCCAACTGCTTAGGATTAGATTGTAAATATTCAAACTCAATCATTTGAATTTTCATTTTCTTGACATGATCAATTATGTCAAATGATTGAATTAGACTAGGAATAGAGGAAGGTAATTTAACCTTTTGGTTTATAAGGGGGAATGATTGATTTATGAAATTGAAGTTAAAGGTGAAGGTGCAATTGATGTACTTACCTTTTTGGCGATCACCAGATTTTTTGGCTAAAAAGGTAGAGAGGTTCCACATTTAGCAATTGAAATTGTGAGTTGAGGTTGCTCTTTTATTTTCTTTTTATTAGCTTGCTCGGCTGTTTGGTTCTTGGACCTGGTAAACACTGTATATGATCCATCAAAAGCTTCTCTTTTACTTTTGGGTTCATCCTAGTAGTTCAGGAAACCAATGTTAGAGTCGCTAGCTGATTCTTCTTAGTTTTCTATAAGGAGATTAGCATCATTTTATTGACTCAATTCAAGCTAGAAAGAAAAATATGATTTTGCTTTACGATATTCTATTGCTGAATTGGCTAGGGGTGCTTCAATAGCAAGTTTCCCTTATGGGGGAGGAAGTTGATTTAGCTTCCCTTGATTTTTGGTAGCATTGCCTTGGTACGATTGATTTGGAAATGTTCTCTTTGACATATATTTATATGAAGGAGTAGAAGACATTCCTTGTGCTATTTGCTTCTTGAGAGCAAGAAACTCATTTGGAAACTTCTACACCATTGGATCAATGGTGTTTGTAGATGGATATTTAGAAGATAATGAGGGTCTATTTTTATTAGGGTCTTTCCTTATCTTCCCTACCAAGATGAGATCATCTTCTACCTTAGTGGCCAAATTTTGAGCTACAGTAAGGTTTATTTGACTAACACGTCTCAATAGGAAACTCACTTTAGGTAACTAAAAATTAATGAAGAAACATTTGAGATTCTTAGTTGTAGGTCAAGCAATTATAAGAATCCTATTCCTCAATTTGTCAAACTTTGCTATGAAATCCCTCATTGATTCATGAGGCTCTTTCTTCATCTGTGTAAGCTGAGCTAGAAGGGCATGTGCATCTTCTACAGGCTTGAATCTAGCTTCAAACTTGGCTTTGAGTGTGTTCTAGTCAGTTATTGATCGAGCCTGTAGATGGTAAAACCAATTTGTAGCAGCACCTTGTAATGTTTCTAAAAATATTCTAAATACTACATCTTTAAATTCCACTCTAATTACACGACAGGCTATGCTGAACACTACAATGTGTTTGTCAAGGTGAACTTTCCCATCACCATAGAATTTGGGGAAATTCTTCTTTGAACTACGTGGGAGCTCATGTAGACGTGGAGTAAGATTAAGAGGACCAAAATAATTACCCCAAGGGCCTTGAACTACCATTATATGACTATGAAAAGGAAGAATAACAAATCTTAGAGGGGTAATTATTGGCAAAGCTTTATCAATAGTAGAAGTGGATACTTCACTTGGTAATAGAGACCTGACTTTAGTAGGAGGAAAGCTCTTAGTTCATTAGATGCAAGATGGTGAAGGAAATAGATCAAAATTAATTCACTGTACCAACTCAAATATAGGGTCAACAATAGCTTTAGCCCTTTGGCTTCACGTATACCTTGAATCTACTAGATTGTGAAATAAAAATGGAAAAGAATTGACCTTGCTTCAGTTTGAAGCTTGAGGCTTTAAACTACACATTCTTTCCTAGTTGGTGTGGAAGTGGATGGTAAGGTTATAATGATAATGGGTAAGACACAAAAAGGAGTCACCATTGTCTATAATGGATAAGGGTAGGGACTGCTTCAATCTAAAACTCGAGGCTTTAAAATTCACATAAAATCTTTAGCGGAGTCACCAAAAACTATTGGGTGAATATTTTGTCAATCAGTGTACTGATAAACAAAATAGGTCTAATCAACCATAGTAGGAAGATCAGTCGGCCAAATGTGTAGATTTACCACATCAAAAGGGGACTAATCTCTCCTCTCATCAAGGGGAGGTTCCTTATATATATATATATATATATATATATATATATATAAAATTAGAAATTAATACTCAAGGGTAGGATAAACCATCCATCTCTATTTTTTCAAAGATGATGTGTGTGAATCAAAGGAGAAATCTAGATGAAATGACAAAAGACACTCCTCTTCTTTTAGAAGTGTTGTTCAACAGACAAAAGGAATCTTTCTAGGGATGACAAGTAATTGTAATAGGGTATAGTAACATAGCAGGATGAAATGAGGCACAAAGTCTCCACCTCAACTACCAAAAAAGTGGAATATGAAGAACAATGAGGGTACAAAGTCATCTTAAAATTCTTTAAATAGAAATAGAAAATAAACACACACTAAGGACAATTATGATAGAACAAAGTCTATAAGTAACTGGCTTCAGGACACTTTCTTTATCACCTCTACTAGCTCTGCTTTGTTAAATTGCATAAACCAGAATACATTTAGGAAATAGACATAAGAACAATACCCTATAATGATACAAGATATAACAGCACAAAGTTTAAAAGTAACCTACTTTTTGATTCTAACAAGGAAATATGATGAACAATCTAAGCTCAAAGTCTCAGTAATGCCTTTCAATTTGGGTAGAGTTTTGTTTCTGATAACAAAGAGAGATATTAAAATAATAAGAGAGAGTCTAATATATATCCCTCCAACAAAGACTTGGGGAGTAGTAACACATCATGTTGCATTAAATTCTATCAAGAAGATATGTTGGTATCAGGTATATTTGCCCATTTGCTTTTCTTAATGCAGAGAAATGGGTCATGCCATTGAATGTTTGTATCCTCCAATGTCCACCTGGCAATCTTCTTCTAGAAACATATCTTATACATGAATATTTTTGGTCTTCTCCATCATTCCTCCTTTCTTGGCTATTGAATTGGGTCTTTGGTTCAATTTTATCCTCTGTTCTTTAGTCACTTTCTACTAGGCTTGACAATTGACACGTGGCACATTCCACTGCATAAATAGATTGGGACACTTGGTAGTATCTACGGGACTCTGAGAGATGCTTATTGAAAGAAGCTTTGAAACTTGTAAGAAAATTAAAACATGGATATAGACACTTGTCATGTTTTGCAGAGTTATAATGGGACATGTGGTAGCTTCCAATTGTCTATAGAAGCTTTAGAAACATTTTTGAAAGTCTTGCAGAAGAGAACACATGGCAGTCTCCACTAAGCTTTGGTTATACTATAAAAACATTCACGACCCATTTTGGATTCACTCAGATGTTGACACTTGTCAGTGTCCATCATGCTTTAGCTACCTTTGGAAAGTATTTAGGATTCATGTTAGTTTCTTACAAAAGATGACACGTGGCCATCTCTGCTGAGATTTGAAGGTGACACGTGGCTCATTCCATTGATTTGAAACTATGTCTCGGTAGACAACACGTGGCAACTTTTTCTACATTTTAATAAGGGACACGTGGTAATATGGTGGGTTTTCTATTTTGGGGGACTTTTCCTTTGGACAAAAAGTCTGAAGAAGTTCTTTTGGACAATTTATCTAAAGGAATTGTTTCTTTACAACTTTTCTATGGGAACTTTTTCAAAGGAACTCCTTTTCTCGTTCAACATTTGAATTGGTCTGTTTGCTCCCCACCTGCCTTCTACAAGGGCTATTTGAGCTCTAAAGTGACCTTTCAAATTTTTGCAATGGTCCACTTTGGTTTCCAAGTGCCCTCTGAAAGGCCTATTTGTCCTTTGGCTTTGCCTTAGTTGATTTTCTACTGATCTCAATAGGTGACACATGGCAGCATCTGTTGTGAAATAAGTGAGGACACGTGGTGGTATCTACTTAACTTGTAGAGGCTTTGGACACCTTTTGAGTGTCCCATAGAAGATGACATGTGGTGGCTTTTGAAGAGATTTTAGAAACACTGTAGATACACTTGGAACTCATTTTAGATTCATGTGGATGTTGACACTTGGCGTGTTCCACTTATCTTACAAAGGACACATGGTAACTTCTACAGCTCTTAGAAATAAAGTAAAATGGGGCTCGGTAGACGACACTTGATAGGTGCATTTATCCAAGGTTGGATATCTGATCTCAGCATCCTTGATATTAGTACTCATAAAATCTATAGGGTATTCTTCTCCTTATAACATTTGGGTGAGGCAAGTGGTAATGGTATGCTCTAAAGCAAATGGATAGATATAGAAGTATTGTATATAGTCTAGGTTGATTAGGATAAAGGCTTGCATGATTGCATATTTGATATCCTAAAAAGCTTTTTTTGATTCTACATGTCATTCCAATTTTGAATCCTATTTCAACATCACATTCAAAGGCTTTACTATTTTAGCAAATCTAGAAATAAATTTATGCACAAAGTTAATTTTCCCAAATAAATATTTTAGTTCTTTCTTTCTATTAGTTCAAGGTAGTTTGGAAATTACATCTACCCTTTTGGGGTTGATAGTAATACCTTATTTTATGATAATGTGATCGATAAGCTTACCTTTGGTGACATTGAACACATTGTTATTTGGGTTTAAGGAAATGCCATACCTTATCCATCTTTCAAATACCCTTTCGAAGTGGCACACATGATCCTACCTATATTTTGAAAACATAGTTAGGTCATCCTTAAAATTATTGTACATTTATCCATTAGGCCTTTGAAATTGAAGTCTATTACCCTTTAAAAAGTGGCATTAGCATTAATTATTATGAAAGACATATGTTTATAAGATAATATGGCCCACTTGGTAGTGAAATTAGTCTTAGTTCTATCTTTGGGTTTGACACATACCTAGTTGTATCCCAAGAAGCCATCCAAGAAGGACATCATCTAAGACCTACCCACCATTTGGATCACCTCATCTATGGAGGTAAATGGGTAGTTATATTTATTTGAGGCATAGTTTAAGTTTCATAAGTCCACACATAGGTGTATTTCTCCATTCTTTTTTTGTATCAGGACTAGGTGGACCACCCAGGTGGAGTGGTAGACTTGGTATATTATCCCTACAGAGAGTAACTTATAGACTTCCTTATGTATTAAGGCATAGGATTGGGTTTATTGGCCTCTACCTTTGCCTGAATAGTTTTTAGCTTAGTTTTAAGGGTATAATATGATTGATAACCTTAAGTTAAAGACCTTAAGGTATATATAGGCCCAAACAATCACATATTTATATTTGAGTAGTAACCTCTATAATTAGTGGTCTATCTAATTAGGACACATATTGACCATCTAGGGACTCTCCATAGGTATGAGGTTAATAAGTTGGCACTTTTGGTCCTTAAACATGGGTTTTTCACCTAGAAGGTGGTAATAAGACATAGAATGCCCTTTCTAATGAGATCATCCCCTTTAGAATCTAGTTTCCATGAATATTCAAGATCCCATCCTTATCTAAATTGTTCCTAGGGTTGTCATTGTATTTATCATCTGTAATTTGAGCCTCAGACATTCCCTTATTATTGAGGAGCTAGATGATTTATTGGTCATATTCAAAGACCTAGAAGTTAGTCAAATTATCTGAGATAAAAGGACATGGGATGAGTTTCATAGAGAACTCTTGTAACTCAGTATCATCTAAGGGAGTTAAGTTTACCACCATAGATGCTAGTTATTCTGCTACTTGGTTTTCCTCGTAGGGAATAGGGATGATATTAAATGCATTAAACATTTTGATTTGGTCCCAAAATCTATACTTATACCTTCTAATGTATTATAGTTTGCATTGAAACTTGATCTTTAATTAGTTGACCACTAATTTAGAGTCATTAAATACTCTTAGTTCATTTTCCTTATGTCTTAATGCAAATTATAGTCCTAGGATTAGGGCTTCATACTTTGCTAGGTTATTTTTACAATGAAACTGCAACCTATATGATGCTAGATATTTTCTCTCTAGGGGTCTATAAGCAAGACACTAGTTCCATTTCCTTTTTTGGAGCAAGATTTATATATGTAAAGAGAACACAAGTCAAGTAGACTTGGGTTGTGACTAGTTTGGTTTTTGGGAAACTTATGCTCAGTGTGTAAATGCATAGGTTTAAGGAAACCAAGTTTATCTTCACTTTAATGGTGTTTTATTTAGTTATCATATGATTCATGAAGGGATCTCTATATACCCTTATTTGGTTGGTTACATATTTTTATGGTAACCACATATTGGATAAATATGTGTCCATACACCTATTCAAGTCTTTGGAGCAATGTCTATTAAGGAACATGTTGTAGGATTCAAGAATATCCACTGGTTGAATGTCTATGAAGTGTTGAATCTTAGGCTTGAATTTCAACTAGATGTGGACATTTAGAAATTCACCTCTAACTTATCTAGTTGGACCACTATGTTATCTAAATTTATGGCGGTTAGACTGATTTTCTCACATATGCCTACTAGCATCACATTAGTTGAGGATCCTAGATCTACTAGATAGTTAGGCATATTATTTACAAACAAATGGATGGTCAAAAGGAAAGGGTTAAAAAATTATATGGTCAAAAGGAAATGGGGAACCTCCATATTATTTTTGTGAATGAGAAAATTATTTTATGTTGCTCTTGATTTTTGTTGGGCTTATGGGGTTAGATTTTTAGTCAAATATTTTCGTAGGAGATGTTGTTGCTCTATGATTTGAGAAAGCTCATGAAGGGTGATGTTAGCCTTGATATTTTTCATATCCTTGACTATGTTTTAACCTCATTTAATTTATACTAATGGTGTTTCTTAAGGTGCCTTAGGTTTTTGAGGTCTTGGAGGTGGGGGATCATTCCTATCATTTTGGTTTGGTGGGGTTACACCATTATTAGGGGCTTAACATAGTAAGAGGTTATTATTGTTGGCTATTCTTAAGGGCATATTTGATCCTTTAGAACTATTGAAATGTTTTCACCTCACAAATGCATTTTTGTGGCTCATTTTCTTATTGGCTAGGGATATCTGTAGTTTCTAACATCATAATAATATTAAGGTTTTACCTGAGTTAGAGGATTCAGGATGATTAGGGGCCACCTCATATTCTTCTATTTATTTTTGTAAGATATCAAAATCATAACTAAAATTTGTATAGTCCAATTCCCCATGTGATTTTGTGTTATGTACTCAACAGCAATTAGGTAAGGCTATTTAAAAGATATTGATTTTGAGTAGCCTATTCGGTGAAGGTTCTAAGAGGTTATGAGGACAATTATAGTTCATGTTTAGTCTTTGATATGTGAATTTTTTGTTACAACATTTTGCATTAGAGTTACTCACCTACCTCTATAGTCTTAGAAAGTCATTATTGAGTTTTTGTACCATCCACTAAATGGAATCTAACTCAATATTAGTGGACTTTTGAGGTGTAGTTTAGGTATCATTAGCTATGGTAAATGTTACTTGATGTTGAGTCTAGGAAATCAGGTTTTGGCTCTCTAGGTTTAGTAAACCTTGTTATTGGTTTGAATTAGGATGACCCAATAAAAGTTGATGCATTATTAGAAGTAGTTGAAGCATTGGGACATTATGGCTAAAATGGGGAAATAAGTTCAATGTAAGAATTGTTGGTAGCATACCAAGAATGGGGATCATTATATGATCTTGAGGTTTCATATGCCTAGCCACTTTGATATCTCCTACATTAGTTGAGGATAGGTATGATTTGGCTACGTCCCTCCTTAAGAACATGGAAATTGAAGGGTATAGTTTAGTCTTAGACATTTCAAGTGTTATTTGGGGGTTAGGTTGGTAAAGCTTGGTAGCCCAAATATACATGTTCTAAAATATAGCATTGAAGTTCTTAATGGGTTCATTAGGCTCTTTTTTGATGTAATAAAATCGCTAGTATAGGACACTAGGGTCTATCACTTATCTAAATTAAGCAAGGAAAGTAGAAATAAAATAAATCCAACATGGGATAGAGTCTTAAAGAAGGTTGATGAACCAATCATACACAGAGTCCATTAAGGTAAAGGGAAAAATCCCACATGCCATATCATCATGTTCAGCATTTAGAAGTCTTAGGTAAATTTTGTAAGATGTTGTGTGTTCCTCTATAGTTCATCCCATGATAGGGGTGAAATGAAGAGGATACCTTTAAATTTTCCTAGGTAAATCATGGATAACTCCCAAGATGTTGATGGTAAAGCCAACTAACCAGGCCATCATAGGCTAAAAATTTAGGATAGGCTATAGGGATGAGTTGATAGATATCATGGTAGGTCTAGGTTGGTTAGAACTAGGGTTTACGTGGAAAAGTTTTTGGAAGATAAATGAAAGAGAGGGTGGGTGAATTGGTCTTCAAAACTTTTCATTTAATTCCATTAAACATGCATGAACCATTGTAACAAGCATCTACATCATAACAATCATAAACACCAAATCATAAGAGCATGAAACACATGAACACAATATATATACATGGGAAACCATTGAAGGGAAGAAAACCCACTGGTGAAGCAAATAGACTACAATCTTATAAGACAAACATTAATCTTTAGTGAAGAACTCACTTGCAAGGAGGCACCAACCCCTACATAACTCAACACTAACTCAGCCACCTAATTAGTTGATCAGCTTTAGAAACCCTTATTTCTCATAAAAAAGATGACTATCTTCATTTTCAACCCTTCACTCACTTATGTCCCTCTTAAACTAGATTCTAGCCCTCTTCACTCAACTAGCCCTCTTCATGGCTTGATTAGGTCTTTTGACCTTGATCTTCATATAGAGAACCTATGTTAGATATTTATAACACTTATCTAATGGTCTACATGACCTCCTTCTACTTATCAATTCTCTATATCATTCACTTGTACTCTGCACTTCCTTAGCATTAAAAATAGGCCTAAACTACCTTAATTTTATACCAATCACTTGATCATATCCTTCTTGGTCAGCCACACATTCAAATAACTTAGGTCAGCCATGATTAGGTCTTAAAATATTAAAAAACATGCTTTAATAGTAAAACAATCAATACATTAGGTTGGCCATAGATCAATTAACCCTTAATCCTATTTTAGGCTTAATGGAGACCTAATAGGTCTTGTTAACAACATGTTACCCTTTGATATTAGTTGAAACATATTCAAATACTTCACATGATAGGAACACCTTGTATACATAATATTTTCAAACTTTTATGAATTACTGATGCTCTTTATCTTTAAATAAATTTTCTAGTCTCAATCTCTCTGAGTGCACACCTTAAGGGGTGCACCGAGAAAGGGGTGCATAGACCATTAGTGCTTTACAAGATTGTTGTCCATTTTACCACTTATTATCTACACACTTGTCTCATAAAGCCATTCCCCTAGGCTTGTTATTCTCTTTTACACACTTCTTCAGTATTTACCACCTTCAGTACCCATTTTCCTAACCTAAAACCTCTTTTAATAGTTTATATGACTAGGTTGATTGGGTTGACCTTGTACTCTTGCTGGTGAAACTTATTTTGGGTCTTGGTTATCTCTTGGTTGACTTAGCCCATGATATAGTGAGTTTTTTTCAATAATGATATTACATCTTCTGGGTTGACCCTATCAAATGAAACTTTTATAAGGGTTTAAGGTTAAATTCGCCTATATATACACAATCATTTCACCATTATTTAGTCAAAAATAAGAAATAAGAGCTATTGTGCATCTGCTTATCCACCATTCTAATTGAGGAGTAATCTTAAGGTTTCATACTTTATTTTGAGATATGGATCTTATCTTGTGGAGAAGCCTTTTAGATGCATTAATAGGTTGTGTAACCTAGATCTAATTTATATTTGTTATCCTTAAATACCACAACAACCTCTTGTAAATCACTCTGGCCAAGGGAGAGATTGAGGATCAATGGGTTCATATTCAAAGGTAATTATTCCTAACTTTGTTCCTCCTTTGTAAGAGTGGATATATATGAATTTTTACTTCTCTTCCATATATTAGGATTATATATACATTGATGTGAATATATGTATCTTATGAATGTTTAATTTTAGTGTTTATTACCCCTACTTTGTGCCACAAGATTTGGTGAGAACTAGATTAGATTTCCTTACTTTACTTGTTATTAGGATAGTGAATATGAAAACATAGGACTTAGTTAGGGTTATTCCATAGTCTATCTTGACTAGAGGATTTAAAACCCTTACTAATGTTCTTATTGTGATAAGAGATCCCATAAATGGGTCTAGTGGATCTGTATTGGTCATCTTCCCAATTATCTAATGTATCCCCAATCAAAAGTGTAAGTAGGATCTATCTTCTCCAAGCTATGATTCATTTTTGGATCTGATGCATTTTTGATTACATACATTCTGGTGAACCTAATGTGAATCCTATCCCACCACTAGCTAGATTGTCTTCACATTCCCACTTTATTCTTAGAAATGTCTTAAATTTTGATTCATCTTCATAATAAATTTTGGTGAACCTAACATGAATCTCAACCTTGTAGTTTTTATTTCACGCTTTTCATTTCTATCATTTTATTATTTTTATATGTTTGTGATACTAGGTCGATAAGGATAGTATAGTTTATAATTTATGTGTGTATGTTTAACACATAGTTGCATCAAAATAAATTTGTTCTTTCTATGTAGGTTTTCATGAGATATAGGTTACTCATTCGAACAGGTCAACACAGTACTCTTAATCACTTATAGATAATAAACTATGTTAAACATGTCAACTTAGTCTCTTATTTAGCTTTAGAATGATAAACTAGGTTAAACAAGTCAACTTAGTATCAGATTTAGCTTCTAAATAACAAATTAGGTTAACTAGGCTAGTATAGTCATCTTAACAGGTTTTTGTAAATAGGTAATTGTAGAACTAGGTTGATCTAGTTGACATAGTCAATATAGCTTGAAAGTAGTATTCAAGACACTTCAATAGAAATTTCACAATCCTTAGTATATTATAACCCACCAAGGTTCCTTTCTCTCTCTCTCTTTCAATTTAGTTTTTTCTTATAGTTTTATTTTGTAAAATTTGTACTCTTTAAAACTGTAATCATACAACAAACTAGATCGACCTGGTCAACCTAGTTTTATATTCTATCATTTATTAGAAATACTAAGTTAATCCAATTGACTTAATTATTAAGTACTCTTGATTTTTTTAGTATAGAATATATTATCATTCAAAATGTGCACTCATGGATTCTCTATGTGCGAGAATATTTATGGTGGGGTGATGACCATGAAGGCCTTGCATGAGGTGCAAGAGTCTAAGATGCTAGGCATAAAAGTATTATCATGTAGCTACATGTGTGATCATCATTTATTTTTCCATAATGATGGACATGTTCCCAAACCATGGGACCCTTGCACTCCTTGGGATGCATCTCTAGAATAGGATAGATTCCTTTTATTTGAAGTGCATCATGCACCTAGTTTAAGACCATCATGTAGACCTAAAGAGCATAAAGGTAACAAAACTTTAGTCTAAACCTAATATCATGAGGGAAAAGGGAAGGAAAAGGCAAGAGAGTGTTGAAATGTAAAGGCGACATGCCTAGAATAGAGCGAGTGCTCATACTACCATAAACACACTAGAAACACTTGAGAATAATACATTTCCACACAGGTTCTACCAAGGACACTCCAAATGCATAAGTGTTTTTCATAGATGCATAAGAACATAGTGATATACTCAGAAGGACAACAAACAATCCATAATTAGTGTCAACACAGACCTGAGTATGCACAAAATATGACTTGCAAGTGAGTTTTGAGTTTAACAAGGAGGTGCAGGGAATGGAAAATAGAGAGGGGTGAATATTACCCACAGTCAAATATCAACATATTCAAATAACACATAGATCATCAAAATAATAGAAAGAGGTGAACTTAATTCTCATTAATATGTAAGACTCAGCCAATATAAGTACTCATGGAGGTAAAAATTTAGCAATGTGAGGCTATATAAATGTGTCAACCCTTTTACAATGGAAGGTTATGATTTTATAGAGAGAAAGATTGGTTTTAAAATAAATTCACCACATGGGGTAAGTAAATGTAGAATTTAATTCTTTGTGGTGCCACACTACTAATTCTAGAAACTGGTAGGTTGATTAGAGTTGGAGTTGGTGGAAGGGTTACTTATAAGTATATACACATGGGAAATGGAAGATATATTTTAATAGAGTGAGAGGGTGGTGTGCATACACATCTTGATGACTGATAGTTGCTCTTACATTTATTTTGCTTTGACTATGCCTCAATCTCCCCCAAACCACCTTCTTAATAGATGGTAGCTACTTTTGGAACGTGGCACCTTCTAGTTGGTATCAAATGTAGATATTTGATTCTTATGTAGGAGGGGTGTTGGTATAATACATGAAAGGATGGAACTTCCTTTATAAATACTGTGAAGACCCTTACATCAAAAAAGCACTAGGCTAGCATGTGGCAGCTATAAAAGGAGGTTATACACTATGCAATAAGGAGGCACAAATGTAAAATCCTATATGTGGGTATGAAAATTCCTAAGATAGGTGTGAGGATGCCTTTAAATAAGGTGTTCACATGGATTATTTATCTAAGGCATGCACTTCATGTTTCGTAGCTACCTCATGTGTCAAGGTGTGCCCATGGGTCACTTGAAAACTATGGGTTTGAAAAAAAGGTAGCATGAGGATTTTGGATTACACTCTTGCACAATGATCAGGCATAGATGGGTGACCCTATAAACTTAGAATATAAATCCAATAGATAAGTGTGGGGAACCCTTTTGAATAATAGTACACATGAAGACTAAAGGTCTTAGGTGCATTCTTCATGATTTGGTACTTTCTCCTCACACACTTCTTTTGCTCATCTAATTATAATCTAGGGGTCCTACATCCTTTCACAAATGCACCTATAAATTTTGTGCCATATAATATTGTATGCAAGTGAATTTTGAGGTCTTCATACAAGTTTGAATCATATTCTTACCGCTATGTAGACTTGTGACTATAACTTGAGCTCAGGTGTATCTAGGAAACATCTATGCACTTCATGTTTAGAGCACTTGGGACCACACCAATGTGATATCTCTTATTAATTATTAGGATTCCTTATGATAATTAAAGGGGTGACTTAAAAATTCAACACTTTTAGCGACCTCTATGGGCCATTTTCTTACTAGGCAAGAACCTAGTAGCCTTTGATTAATCCATTGGGAATAGAGTCACTCTAGTCATAACCTGATTAGTCTTGTGCCTAGTAATTGAATTGAGTTTCACCCTCAAAAAATTATAATAAAAAAGGCAAAAAAAATGTACAAAATGAACTTGGACAAATCAAAATTAACTAAGACTATATAATGTGCACACAATCACTTAGGGAAATGAAATACAAGTTACTATAATCTACTATATACAAACTATAAGCATGGTCTTTCACCTTCCTAAGATCAAAATAGAATCTTCTTAGTTCCTTTTCATTATGCACCTCCCTATTGTTGATATGTGATTTTGAGAGGCACAGTGGTATCTATTGACTATAAAGGAGGAATAAATTAGTTACTTTTGAAGGGTGCTCAAAGAAGTATATTTAACCAGGCTTCCTTTTGATGAATGTCTCCACCATACTAAGTAGATATTTTATTCCTATTTGGATAACATCTTTAGGTTAGAACCAATTCCACCTATATTTCTTAGTTCCTAGCTGTGTCCTTTGGTTGAACTGATCCCCTTGAAGCATGGGATATTTGAGCTCAATGCCTGGGGAGTTTATGGACTCAACTAGTCATCCTTGAGAACCCATTATGTTTTATGTGAACTCCCCTATAAGATTCTCAAGATAACAAACCTAAATTCCATTCACCATTGTACCCTTCCCCTCTTATTTTTTCTACTCCTGATGGGGCTGAGGCTAAAACATGCCTATGATGTCTTCTATGGGTGCACAAGAATATGTAGTGTCATAGAAGAGTCAATAACCATCATTGAGTATGTCAAAAAAATAATCTCTCTACCCTTGAAAAGGTTGTTCTAATGGACTACCTCCCTCATACCCCTAACTTTTCTAATAAAAACACTGTCTTTGACCTTGGCCAAATTATAGTTTGTTTGTAGAGGAATGTAGCCTATGCATAAGATTTTGAACAAATCTTGAATTTCATCATGCTCATTAGTTCTTACATGATACTTTTGGGATACTCAATGTGTTCCTTCTTAAGATCACATTTCTCTTGAATGCTTTTCCTACCCTTAAGGTCTTTATCCATCATGTAGAGTGGAAACTAATCTACCCAAGGAAGATCTAGCTTGGATTCTTAGGTGCATTCCAAAACAACATGAATTGGCCCCTCATCATTGTAAGTATATTCTTCCATATTAAGTGTAAGCTCATCTACCTATGAGAGAACCTCATTGTCTCATGCTTGCATGCTACCCTATTATGCAAGTTTATGTTATTCATCTTCTTCCCTTAGTAGCTCTAAAGTCTCTGACTTGTTGGCATAGAGAGGGATGTCAATGATGATTTACTCATCATTCTCACTTAGGGTATCATATTCCTTATTCAAATGGTATTTTCTTTCTCTCCATACAAATGGTCCTCCTTTGGGAATGGAGATTGTGGGAGGGAAGGAGGCTTCAACTGGCATAGAAGAAGGTGATTTTACAAGGCTATGCATTATAGAGCTAGGGTACATGGTCCAAAAGGGATACCATGACTATGTTAGAGGTTCTTGAGGAAGGATGAATTCTAAAATTGGTGTGGGCACAAGCTCCTATATAAGAGGGGGCTTCTAAAGCTTGGTATTTAAAATTGGGAGGCCTATTTGAAGGCACATGTAGCTTACCTTATCTAAAGCTAGGGAATTTTGGGTGTATAAGTTTTATGTCCCATGGGTTGGCTTAAAACCATAGGGAAAACATGCTTGAAGCTAGGAATGGAAGGAATGGAGGAGATTGGCTATGATTCAATACTCTACATCTATGTAAGCGACATATGCATCTACTTTTCTTTGGCTATGATTTGTCTAGCCAAGTATTCTTCTTCAAATCTGTGCTACCCCATCATCTCTTGCTGGTGTGCATAAGCTTGATGAGAAAGCTCTTATTATTTCCTACCATACATTTTCTCTCTTTTAACTTCCCTCAACTATCTCTATAAGTCAAGGTGTATATCTTTGATGCTCTTTTGAGGTAGTTATGGAGGGTAGTAATGATGATCAAGAGTGAGGTAGCTTGTGTAAGGCTAGTTAGAATCATAAATAGGTTACCATAGGGGATAAATCAATAGAAGGTTATAGGCGCTTGCATGATCTTGATATGATAAATTAGAATGCATGAATGTAGCATTTTCATGGAAAGCGGGGTGGAAATACATACTATTAAGCACTCAAACCATTTAAACTAGTAGATTTAGACATATAGAGTCTCCAAGTGCTCTATGGAGGTGTTATATGGAGTGTCTTCAACACTTGATAGCTAAGGGTAGCACCAATTCCCTTGGTCTTTCTTCAAACTAGTCCCACTGGGTGTGATAGAAAATTTTATCATTCAAAACATGCACCCATAGAAGTTTTGTGGCATGGGAAGCTTTGCAGTGGGGCACTGAGCACAAAGACCTTGCATGAGGTGAAAGAGTCCAATGTGATGGGTGTAGAAGTATTATCATGTAGCTATGCATGTGAGCATCAATTATCTCACTAAAATTATGGAAATGTCCCCAAGGTGTCAGACCCTTGTGCTCATTGGGACAAGTTCCTATAGTAGGATGGATTCCTTCTATTCTAAGCATACCTAGTTTAAGACTAGTGTACAGACCTAAATAGAAAAAAAGGTAACCTACCGTTAGTAAACCTAAGATCATATAGGAAAAAGGAGGGAAAATGTAAGAGAGTGTTGAAATGAAAAGGTGATGCAACTAAAATAGAGAAAGCATTCATATTTCCATAAACGTACTAAATTTTTTTGAGAATAAGATTTTTTCCCATAGGTTCTTCCAAGGAAACTCTAAATGCATAAGTGTTTCACATAGAGTCATTAGAACATAGTGATACACTTAAAGGGATGACAAATAATCCATATGTAGTGTTAACATAAACCTGAGTGCACACATGATATGACCTATAAGTGAGTTCCAAGTTCAATGACGAGGTATAAGGAATGGAAAATAGAGAGAGGGGAGAACATTTCCCATAGTTAAATATTAAAAAACATAAATAACACATAGATCTTTATAATAATAGAAAGAAGTGAAGTTAATTCTCATTAATCTATAAGACTTAGCCAATACAAGTACTCATGGAGGGAAAATTTTAGCATCATGAGGCTAAAAAAATGTGTCAACCTCATTATCAAAGAGAAATATTTTATAGAGAGAAAGCCTAATTTTACAATAAATTTTCCACTTAGGGAAATTAGATGTAGCATTTAATTCTTTGTGGCACTATACTACTAATTTTTGAAACTGGTAGGTTCATTAAACCTAGAGTTGGTGGTAGGGTTGCTTCTAGGTATACATACATGGGGAAATATAAGATCTCTTTTGATATATTTATATGGTGGCATACATTCACATCTCAATGACTGGTAGCTACCCCTACATTTATTTTTCTCTAATCATGCCTCAATCTCCCCCTAACCACCTTCTTAATAGTTGATAGCTACTTTTGCAACGTGGTACCTTCTATTTGGTCTCAAATGTATCTCTTTGATTCTTATGTAGGAGGGGTTCTATTTCAACACATGGAATGCTATAACTTCTTTTAGGAATACTATGAAGACCCTTACATCAAACAAGCACTGGGATAGCATGTGGCAAATATGAAAGGAGGTTACACACTATACAATAAGGAGGCGCAAGTGCAAAATCCTATGCATGGGAATGGAAATGCTTGAGATAGGTATGAGTATAACTTTAAAGAAGTTTCACACATACATCATTTCTCTAATGCATGAACTTCATGGTTTTTAGTTGCCTCTTGTGCCATGGTGCACCCATGGGTTACTTGGAAATTATGGGATTGCAAAAATGGTAGTGCAAGGCTTTTGGATTGTTCTCCTACATAATGATCAAGCAAAGATGGGTGACCCTAAAAATTTGGCATGAAAATATAATATATAGGCACATGTAACATTTTTTAATATGATTTCACACTAATACTAAAGTTCTTAGGTACACTCTTCACAATTTGGTACTTTCTCCTCACACACTTCTTTTGCTCATCCACTTAGAATCTGAGGGTCTTGTATCCTTGTGCAAATGCACCTCTCAATTTTGTGCCAAAAAATATTTCATGAAATTACATGTTTAATTTCTTATTTAATCAGGAATAATATTTTTACCACTACATATACTTCTACCTATAACCTAATCTTGTGCATAGCTGGGAAGCATCTATACAAATCATGTTTAGAGTGCCTAGGGCCACACTAGTGCAATATTTATTCATAATTATTGGTATGCCTTACACTAACCAAAAGAGTGAATTAAAAATTCAATATTAGAGACATTTTAAACTCTATTATGTAATATTTTCATACACTATCATCTGAATCAAATTTATACCATACTTAAAATTGAGAATTGACAACTATATGTAGTAATTGATTCACACTTTGATTTTTATCTATTTTCATGATTAGAGTAGCTCACATAGTATAATTAGGTGGATTTTTAATATACAATTTATTTTCATAATGTTTATCTTTCTTGCACACATTACCAAATTACATAATTTAAAAAATGCATTTAGCATTTGTCTACCCAAGGCCTACCTACTTGGATTTCATCACCAAGGGGGAAGTCAACTTAGTTTTATCTCAAAGTATAAACATGTGGTTAATGGTATATATTAGCAAATCACATAACACCCTTATCACTATGGGATTTTTAAGTGAGGTAGTAGGCCCCAATACCAACCTAGTACCATTGCTAACATAGATCCTTTTTAGTATAAATGTCTTGAAACCATCCATAGATTGATTTTTAGTTCCCTAATTTCAACCAAATTCCCTATCACACTTAAAATAACACTTTATAAAAATATAAAAATATTTAGTATGACCACTTATAATTTAATTTTTAGTTGACTACTTTCTCTTTGCTCATTGAATGTTGTATTTCAAAAACTTTAATTAGCTAGTATTGGTGTAGGGTTTTGTGATGTGTACCTTAATTGGATCATTCTAATTGACCCAATTTATTATGTTTTTTATTTCATTTATTTATTTAAATTACATTGAATTTTTTCCCTATTTTCAATGCACTATCATTCTGTTGAACATAATCTATTACAAACTCTTTATTTCCTTTGCCTGTAGTATTGAGTCGACCTAGTCAACCTAGTACTTCTTTATACCTCTTAGTTTATAGTACTAAGTTGACCTATTTGACTCTATATCCTTATCAAGCTTACCTTTATCTTAAGTTATATTACTAATTCAACCTAATAGACTCTTTATCCTTATTGACTTAGTTTTCATATCCTATTTTTAATACTAGGTCGACCCAGTCAACTCTATAATCTTAACTTTATTTTATATTTCCTTAATTTGCATCAAATATTGGCCTTCCTAATATCTCTCCTTCATCATGGAGTTCTTATTTTAAGACAACACTTAGATAAATTTAATGGATATGATGAGTCTTACCAACCTTAATAGGTTCTCCCATAAGTAGATTATAGTTCCTATCCTAGATGAAATTAATGTGCATATAGCCACTCACAACTAAAAAATATGGGACCCCTCCTCATTCCTCTTCCCTTCATAATCATCTCTTCTCACTTGAATATTAACTTGAATTAGAGTATACACCATGAATGCTTCTTTTCATCAATAAGTTTCCTCAACATCGAGGAAAGGATCATTCTACTATCTACCATCTCATGATAAGTGGTCAAGTTGAGGAACCCCATTAACCTTCTCCCAAATTTTCACATGGATTTTGGGATACTATCATCTTTACTTCTCAACCACTTCCCTCTATTTTTGCCTCTTCTCATACCATTAATTGTTAGTTTTTTATTTCCTCTACCTCCATGCCTAGCATCTCTACTAACATGGTGAATTCTACATCTAGTGGGCCTATTCTAAGACCTGATCTTCTCAAATCTTCCCCTAGTACATCATTTTCTACCCATGGTAATCATGCCTCTAGTTCTACTTCTTCTCATCCCTTTACTAGTCCATCTTTTCCATATAAGAAAATTATGCCACTAGTGCCTCACTTAGTACCAGTTCTTCTCAAGATCCTAATAACACTCATAGTGGTACCCAAGCCACTAATACCAATTCTAATACTTCAAAAAATGTAAAAATACAAATCAAACCCATCAAATCCTATTATAAACTCTTAATAAAAATAAATGCTTTCCAAGCTAAAAATTCAAATCAAATGATGCAAATGCAAAATCATCTTATCCATATTTAAACCCACCCTCAATAGATGTCATGATAAATGCATAACCAAAATGTTCCCCCACATCCTCTTAGGGATTCCCATGGTAATCTTATCCCTCAACCTCCTCTTGTTAATAAAAAATCAAGTATCTTAAAAATGAGCCTCCTACATCTCAAATTGTTAATATCGATATAGGAGGTATCACCCCTACATTTATTATAATGGGTCAACCATTATTACTCTTCATTTAAAATCATTTGGAAATCTACATATAATTGGGTCAAATTAAACACCTTTGTCGATACTAAGCTATTATCCAAAAATCTCAAATGTGATGCTTTAGATTGGTACAACCAACTCAAATCTCATTATATTACTAGTTTGGAAGACTTAGTAAATTCTCTAGTCAAATAATTCCAAACTAATGATATCCTTGAGAATATCTTGGCCCATTTTATCAATTGTAAGCAAATTGAGACCAAAACTTCACAAACTTTCATTTAATAATGGAAGACCTTGTCTAAAAAATATGAACATAATATGGTAGATGATAGGCTTTTTCATTTATTTACCAGAGCACTCTATCCCAAGTTAAAATATTAGATCTCAACTCTCTTTTTCTATGTACTTTGGAGGAAGTTATTAACCAAGCTAAGCATCAATATTTCCTTATGAATCAATTTAAGCCATCCCATCCTTCCATGGGTACTCACATGTTACTCAAAAATAATAACTATCATGCTACCAATTATGGTGTCATTAACTCTTATGATACCATTCATATCATGTCATGTCCCCTTTTTCGTGGACATTGACAGACTTGATGATTAGCCTATTATGCGACCTTCGTAGGCTAATAGGATGGATAGAGGGTCATGATGAAGATTGGCTTGGTTTTGTTTTGTATAATTTCTTTAGTTGGCTTTCATTCAGGTTATTTCAGACACATTTGGCTTAAGCTCCTATTATTTAGGGATATTTGACATGTAGCGGAGCGCCTTTATTTTGGTATGGTCATGTGCGAAATCACTCCCTAGTTCACCAACTTCAAACGGTTCGAGGATCCGACATGTATTGAGGGAGATATTAATATTTGATTGATTTAATCAAATATTAATTATTTATCTTAATTTTAATTAGAAACCCTAATTCTAATTTAAGAAACCCTAATTAGGGCAAGCATATCTTTTGAGGGTATAAGGGTTTCTCATGGAGGCCATTATTGATTAGCCATTGATTATTGATTATTAATTTTGAAGAATTCTTTTGTGAAGACTGAGCCAAGGGTTCTAGGATTCCATTTGCAGTGGAGAACGTCAACTCTTCATTGTGTGCAATTCAGAGGCTATGAAATATCAGCTGATCTATTGCCAAATTGAGAGATAGCTTCATACAAAAGTTATCACAGAGGTATATAGATTTGAGAGGTAACTTCATACAGAAGTTGTCATAGAGCTTCTAGGTATTTATTTTATTAGGTTTTTGATCCAATAAGTTATACAGATATAGATCTTCTGTATTAGAATCGTATATCTTGAGATCAAGTTGTTCAGCTATCAGGGGTTGAAAATAGACAGGTTGGTGGCCGTACTAAGTCCGTACAGGTCCGTACATATCAGCTCAGACACCGACCTCAGCAGACAGAGATCTTTCAATGACCGACATTGGCCGATTGAAGACCGATGTCAGCAAAGAGGGAACTACAGAGACCGACGTTGGAAGTATATCGACCAATGCCGGCGATTGTGTGTTTGACACAAAAAGGTCGAGACCTTCCAGAATTTAGGTTTCATTGCTAGATTAGCAAAAGCCTAAGTTTTCAAGATAGAATATTTCATGTTATCTTATTTGTATGACAGAGACTTAATTGTGTAATCGTCTAGAAGAACAAGTGATCAGATCTTTTATTTGCTATTGAGAGATTATATTGTGATTTGGTTATTATTTATTTGAAATTATCTTGTAAAAATTGTATCTTGTTTAGAGCTTTTGTGTTTCTATATTCCCTATTTGAAGGGGATATTACAGTGGTATCAGAGCTTTGCTTAGGAAAAAGGATCCCCTAAGTAAGGGACATTACAGTGGTATCAGAGCTTTGCTTAGGAAAAAGGAGCCCCTAAGTAAGCGACATTATAGTGGTATAAGAGCCAAATTCCTACCATCCTATTGGGCACATCAGAGCTAATGTCTTTCCATCCTGTTGGGTAGCTTGGGTATCAGTATGGCTTTAACAGGTGTCAAAGATTTGGAAGAAAGAATGCACAATGCAAAGAAGAAGTTAGATAATCCATTTCAACAAGCCGATGACATTCTAAAAACTTTGGAGGAGTTAGAAACTTATTTGAGCAAGGTGGAGCAATCAAATACTTATGATATGCAAACACCGTTATCTCCAACATTTAATTCATTGGTGAAGCCCCGATTATTGAGACATCATGATGAGGTGGTAAGACTTGCAACTCTCTCTTGCATTAGTGAAATCATGAGGATAATAGCTGGCTTTAATTTTTATGATGATCGGATTATGAGAGAGGTACTTCATGCCATGGTAAAAAGCTTCGAAAAGTTGGATGACATTAGAGACCCTCATTTCTCAAAGAGGGCAAGATTACTTGAAATATTTGCAAGGTATGGATTTGAAAATATTGTGATGTTAGTAGGTTGTATTGGTGGAATTCGTAGGATGTTTAACATATTTTGGAATATTTTAGATGAGTTTCATTCTAGTGATGTATTAGCATCAATGCACTCTATCATGTTCACAATCTTGTTTGAGGAGGAGGATAAAACTTCTAAACTTTTGGCAGCAGATTTATGGTATGTTTGAACAAAAGAGAAAAATGTCTCACCTAGATCCGGTATGTGGTTAAAGAGTTTAATTGATAGGCCTAAGGATCATCATACTTTCCCTATGACATGCAAAAGTTTGAATGATGAGTTTGACAGACATGCTGATCTAGTACAGGGAGACAGTAACACATCTTTAGGTAATGATTTATCTGCATTATCTTCATAGGTAGGAGCAGTTGAGGATGTTGTGGATGAGTTTTGTCTTAAGGTGAGTTCAGCTCAGGTGTTAGACAGTGAGGATGAGTCTGATGCTTGCATTCAGAGTGTGGAGGTATACTCAGAGGTTAGTACATTGAGTATTGGTGATGAGTATGTTTTTGTAGCTACTGATGAGGAGCATGTTGTTGACGCAGACACACATGTTCAAGATTTGGGAGTACCTGATTCTGATGAGTTTGGCATACCAGTGGAGTCGAGTCTCCAGATTGATTCTTCTCACACAGATGACATTGTGGTACAGTTGGTTGTGCCACTTTTACAGAGGGATCAGTTATGGGATGGTTCGGCACCATCTTTTGTAGATGGAATTGGCAGTTGGAGTTGTCCATTCTACTTGGGTTATCATACTTCGAGAGTTTTTTTTCTCATGCATTCTTGACTATCGTAGTTGTGCTTTGAGAGTTTGGTTGAGTTGCATTCTCCAGTTTGATTATGGATTCCTCTTTAATCTACTTTTGATGATATTGTAGGGTCTTGCATTGATTTACAGGAGGGCAGAGCATAACTACATTTGGGATCCAGGTGGATCGAGTGGTTCATTATTCTGAGATTGCTTGGGGATAAGCAATTTTTGGAGGGGTGGATTGTCATGTCCCCTTTTTCATGGACATTGATAGAATTGATGATTAGCCTATTATGCGACCTTCGTAGCCTAACAGGATGGATAGAGGGTCATGATGGAGATTGGCTTGGCTTCATTTTGTAGAATTTCTTTAGTTGGCTTTCATTCAGGTTATTTCAGACACATTTGGCTTGAGCTCCTATTATTTAGGGATATTTGACATGCAACAGAGCACCTTTATTTTGGTATGGTCATGTGTGTAATCACTCCCTGGTTCACTAGCTTCGTACGGTTTGAGGATCTGACATGTATTGAGGGAGATATTAATATTTGATTGATTAAATCAAATATTAATTATTTATCCTAATTGTAATTAGAAACCCTAATTCTAATTTAAGAAACCCTAATTAGGGCAAGCATATCTTTTGAGGGTATAAGGGTTTCTCATGGAGGCCATTATTGATTTGCCATTGATTATTGATTATTGATTTTGAAGAATTCTTCTGTGAAGACTGAGCCAAGGGTTCCAGGATTCCATTTGTAGTGGAGAACGTCAACTCTTCATTGTGTGTGATTTAGAGGCTATGAAATATCAGTTGATCTATTGCCAAATTGAGAGATAGCTTCATACAGAAGTTATCACATAGGTATACAAATTTTAGAGGTAACTTCATACAAAAGTTGTCACAGAGCTTCCAGGTATTTATTTTATTAGGTTTTTGATCCAATAAGTTATACAGATATAGATTTTTTGTATTAGAATCATATATCTTGAGATCAGGTTGTTCAGCTATTAGGGGTTGAAAATAGACAGGTTGGAAGCTGTACTAAGTCCGTACAAGTCTGTACATATCAGCTCAGACACCGACCTCGGCAGATAGAGATCTCCTAGTGACTGACATCGGCCGACTGAAGATCGATGTCGACAGAGAGGGAACTATAGAGACTGACGTCGGTAGTATATCGACCGACGCCAGTGACTATGTGTTTGACATAGAAAGGCTGAGACCTTCCAGAATTCAGGTTTCATTGCTAGATTAGCAAAAGCCCAGGTTTTTAAGATAGAATATTTTATGTTATCTTATTTGTATGACAGAGACTCAATTGTGTAATCATCTAGAAGAACAAGTGATCATATCTTTGATTTGCTATTGAGAGATTATATTGTGATTTGGTTATTATTTATTTGAAATTATCTTGTAAAAATTGTATCTTGTTCAGAGCTTTTGTGTTTCTATATTCCCTATTTGAAGGGGATATTACAGTGGTATCAGAGCTTTGCTTAGGAAAAAGGAGCCCCTAAGTAAGGGACATTACAGTGGTATCAGAGCCAAATTCTTGCCATCCTGTTGGGCACATCAGAGCTAATGTCTTGCCATCCTGTTGGGTAGCTTGGGTATCAGTATGGCTTTAACAGGTGTCAAAGATTTGGAAGAAAGAATGCACAATGCAAAGAAGAAATTAGATAATCCATTTCAACAAGCAGATGACATTCTAAAAACTTTGGAGGAGTTAGAAACTTATTTGAGCAAGGTGGAGCAATCAAATACTTATGATATTTAAACAACGTTATCTCCAGCATTTAATTCATTGGTGAAGCCCTGATTATTGAGACATCATGATGAGATGGTAAGACTTGCAACTCTCTCTTGCATTAGTGAAATCATGAGGATAATAGCTGGCTTTAATTTTTATGATGATCAGATTATGAGAGAGGTACTTCATGCCATGGTAAAAAGCTTTGAAAATTTGGATGACATTAGAGACCCTCATTTCTCAAAGAGGGCAAGATTACTTGAAATATTTGCAAGGTATGGATTTGAAAATATTATGATGTTAGTAGGTTGTATTGGTGGCATTCATAGGATGTTTAACATATTTTGGAATATTTTAGATGAGTTTCATTCTAGTGATGTATTAGCATCAATGCACTCTATCATGTTCACAATCTTGTTTGAGGAGGAGGATAAAACTTCTAAACTTTTGGCAGCAGATTTATGGTATGTCTGAACAAAAGAGAAAAATGTCTCACCTAGAGCCGGTATGTGGTTAAAGAGTTTAATTGATAGTCCTAAGGATCATCATACTTTCCCTATGACATGCAAAAGTTTGAATGATGAGTTGATAGACATGTTGATCCAGTACAGGGAGACAGTAACACATCTTTAGGTAATGATTTATCTGCATTATCTTCATAGGTAGGAGCAGTTGAGGATGTTGTGGATGAGTTTTGTCTTAAGGTGAGTTCAGCTCAGGTGTTAGACAGTGAGGATGAGTCTGATGCTTGCATTCAGAGTGTGGAGGTATACTCAGAGGTTAGTACATTGAGTATTGGTGATGAGTATGTTTTTGTAGCTACTGATGAGGAGCATGTTGTTGAGGCAGACACACATGTTCAAGATTTGGGAGTACCTGATTCTGATGAGTTTGGCATACCAGTGGAGTCGAGTCTCCAGATTGATTCTTCTCACACAGATGACAATGTGGTACAGTTGGTTGTGCCACTTTTATAGAGGGATCAGTTATGGGATGGTTTGGCACCATCTTTTGTAGATGGAATTGGCAGTTGGAGTTGTCCATTCTACTTGGGTTATCATACTTCGAGAATTTGTTTCTCATGTGTTCTTGACTATGGTAGTTGTGCTTTTAGAGTTTGGTTGAGTTGCATTCTCCAGTTTGATTATGGGTTCCTCTTTAATCTACTTTTGATGATATTGCAGGGTCTTGCATTGATTTACAGGAGGGCAGAGCATAACTACATTTGGGATCCAGGTGGATCGAGTGGTTCATTGTTCTGAGATTGCTTGGGGACAAGCAATTTTTTGAGGGGTGGATTGTCATGTCCCCTTTTTCATGGACATTGATAGAATTGATGATTAGCCTATTATGCGACCTTCGTAGCCTAACAAGATGGATAGAGGGTCATGATGGAGATTGGCTTGGCTTCATTTTGTAGAATTTCTTTAGTTGGCTTTCATTCAAGTTATTTCAGACACATTTGGCTTGAGCTCCTATTATTTAGGGATATTTGACATGCAACAGAGCGCCTTTATTTTGGTATGGTCATGTGTGTAATCACTCCCTGGTTCACTAGCTTCGAACGGTTCGAGGATCTGACATGTATTGAGGGAGATATTAATATTTGATTGATTTAATCAAATATTAATTATTTATCCTAATTTTAATTAGAAACCCTAATTCTAATTTAAGAAACCCTAATTAGGGAAAGCATATCTTTTGAGGGTATAAGGGTTTCTCATGGAGGCCATTATTGATTTGCCATTGATTATTGATTATTGATTTTGAAGAATTCTTCTGTGAATACTGAGCCAAGGGTTCCAGGATTCCATTTGTAGTGGAGAACGTCAACTCTTCATTGTGTGTGATTCAGAGGCTATGAAATATCAGTTGATCTATTGCCAAATTGAGAGATAGCTTCATACAAAAGTTATCACATAGGTATACAAATTTTAGAGGTAACTTCATACAAAAGTTGTCACAGAGCTTCCAGGTATTTATTTTATTATGTTTTTAATCCAATAAGTTATACAGATATAGATCTTCTGTATTAGAATCATATATCTTGAGATCAGGTTGTTCAACTATTAGGGGTTGAAAATAGACAGGTTGGAAGCTGTACTAAGTCCGTACAGGTCTGTACATATCAGCTCAGACACTGACCTCGGCAGACAGAGATCTCCTAGTGACTGACATCGGCCGACTGAAGATCGATGTCGGCAGAGAGGGAACTATAGAGACTGACGTCGGTAGTATATCGACCGATGCCAGTGACTATGTGTTTGACATAGAAAGGCTGAGACCTTCCAGAATTCAGGTTTCATTGCTAGATTAGCAAAAGCCCAGGTTTTTAAGATAGAATATTTTATGTTATCTTATTTGTATGACAGAGACTCAATTGTGTAATCATTTAGAAGAACAAGTGATCAGATCTTTGATTTGCTATTGAGAGATTATATTGTGATTTGGTTATTATTTATTTGAAATTATCTTGCAAAAATTGTATCTTGTTCAGAGCTTTTGTGTTTCTATATTCCCTATTTGAAGGGGATATTACAGTGGTATCAGAGCTTTGCTTAGGAAAAAGGAGCCCCTAAGTAAGGGACATTACAGTGGTATTAGAGCCAAATTCTTGCCATCCTGTTGGGCACATCAGAGCTAATGTCTTGCCATCCTGTTGGGTAGCTTGGGTATCAGTATGGCTTTAACAAGTGTCAAAGATTTGGAAGAAAGAATGCACAATGCAAAGAAGAAATTAGATAATCCATTTCAACAAGCAGATGACATTCTAAAAACTTTGGAGGAGTTAGAAACTTATTTGAGCAAGGTGGAGCAATCAAATACTTATGATATTTAAACAACGTTATCTCCAGCATTTAATTCATTGGTGAAGCCCCGATTATTGAGACATCATGATGAAATGGTAAGACTTGCAACTCTCTCTTGCATTAGTGAAATCATGAGGATAATAGCTGGCTTTAATTTTTATGATGATCAGATTATGAGAGAGGTACTTCATGCCATGGTAAAAAGCTTTGAAAAGTTGGATGACATTAGAGACCCTCATTTCTCAAAGAGGGCAAGATTACTTGAAATATTTGCAAGGTATGGATTTGAAAATATTATGATGTTAGTAGGTTGTATTGGTGGCATTCATAGGATGTTTAACATATTTTGGAATATTTTAGATGAGTTTCATTCTAGTGATGTATTAGCATCAATACACTCTATCATGTTCACAATCTTGTTTGAGGAGGATAAAACTTCTAAACTTTTGGCAGAAGATTTATGGTATGTCTAGGCAAAAGAGAAAAATGTCTCACCTAGAGACGGTATGTGGTTAAAGAGTTTAATTGATAGGCCTAAGGATCATAGTACTTTCCCTATGACATGTAGAAGTTTGAATGATGAGTTTGACAGACATGCTGATCCAGTACAGGGAAACATTAACACATCTTTAGGTAATGATTTATCTGCATTATCTTCACAGGTAAGAGCAGTTGAGGATGTTGTGGATGAGTTTTGTCTTAAGGTGAGTTCAGCTCAGGTGTTAGACAGTGAGGATGAGTCTGATGCTTGCATTCAGAGTGTGGAGGTATACTCAGAGGTTAGTACATTGAGTATTGGTGATGAGTATGTTTTTGTAGCTACTAATGAGGAGCATGTTGTTGAGGTAGACACACATGTTAAGGATTTGGGAGTACCTGATTTTGATGAGTTTGGCATACCAGTGGAGTCGAGTCTCTAGATTGATTCTTCTCACACAGATGACAGTGTGGTACAGTTGGTTGTGCCACTTTTATAGAAGGATTAGTTATGGGATGGATTGGGACCATCTTTTGTAGATGGAATTGGAAGTTGGAGTTGTCCATTCTACTTGGGTTATCATACTTCGAGAGTTTGTTTCTCATGCGTTCTTGACTATGGCAGTTGTGCTTTTAGAGTTTGGTTGAGTTGCATTCTCCAGTTTGATTATGGGTTCCTCTTTGATATACTTTTGATGATATTGCAGGGTCTTGCATTGATTTATAGGAGGGCAGAGCATAACTGCATTTGGGATCCAGGTGGATCAAGTGGTTCATTATTCTGAGATTGCTTGGGGACAAGTAATTTCTGGAGGGGCATATTGTCATGTCCCCTTTTTTGTGGACATTGACAAACTTGATGATTAGCATATTATGTGACCTTCATAGGCTAATAGGATGGATAGAGGGTCATGATGGAGATTGGCTTGGCTTCGTTTTGTAGAATTTCTTTAATTGGCTTTCATTCAAGTTATTTCAGACACATTTGGCTTGAGCTCCTATTATTTAGGGATATTTGACATGCAACGGAGTGCCTTTATTTTGGTATGGTCATGTGCGGAATCACTCCCTGGTTCACCAGCTTCGAACGGTTTGAGGATCCGACATGTATTGAGGGAGATATTAATATTTGATTGATTTAATCAAATATTAATTATTTAGCCTAATTTTAATTAGAAACCCTAATTAGGGCAAGCATATCTTTTGAGGGTATAAGGGTTTCTCATGGAGGCCATTATTGATTAGCCATTGATTATTGATTATTGATTTTGAAGAATTCTTCTGTGAAGACTGAGCCAAGGGTTCTAGGATTCCATTTACAGTTGAAAACGTCAACTCTTCATTGTGTACGATTCAGAGGCTATGAAATATCAGCTGATCTATTGCCAAATTGAGAGATAGCTTCATACATAAGTTATCACAGAGGTATACAGATTTGAGAGGTAACTTCATACAAAAATTGTCACAAAGTTTCTAGGTATTTATTTTATTAGGTTTTTGATCCAGTAAGTTATACAGATATAGATCTTCTGTATTAGAATTGTATATCTTGAGATCAAGTTGTTCAGCTATCAGGGGTTGAAAATAGATAGGTTGGTGGCCATACTAAGTCCGTATAGGTCCATACATATCAGCTCAGACACTGACCTCGACAGACAGAGATCTTCCAGTGACCGACATCGGTCGATTGAAGACCAACGTCGGTAGAGAGGGAACTATAGAGACCGACGTCGGCAGTATATCGACTGACGTCGGTGACTGTGTGTTCGACACAAAAAGGCTGAGACCTTCCAAAATTTAGGTTTCATTGCCAGATTAGCAAAAGCCCAGGTTTTCAAGATAGAATATTTCATGTTATCTTATTTGTATGACAGAGACTCAATTGTGTAATCATCTAAAAGAACAAGTGATCAGATCTTTTATTTACTATTGAGAGATTATATTGTGATTTGGTTATTATTTATTTGAAATTATCTTGCAAAAATTGTATCTTGTTCAGAGCTTTTGTGTTTCTATATTCCCTATTTGAAGGGGATATTACAGTGGTATCAAATCTTTGCTTAGGAAAAAGGAGCCCCTAAGTAAGGGACATTACACTGGTATCAGAGCTTTGCTTAGGAAAAAGGAGCCCCTAAGTAAGGGACATTACAGTGGTATCAGAGCCAAATTCCTGCCATCCTGTTGGGTACATCAGAGCTAATGTCTTGCCATCCTGTTGGGTAGCTTGGGTATCAGTATGGCTTTAACAGGTGTCAACGATTTGGAAGAAAGAATGCACAATGCAAAGAAGAAGTTAGATAATCCATTTCAGCACGCAGATGACATTCTAAAAACTTTGGAGGAGTTAGAAACTTATTTGAGCAAGGTGGAGCAATCAAATACTTATGATATGCAAACAACGTTATCTCAAGCATTTAATTCATTGGTGAAGCCCCGATTATTGAGACATCATGATGAGGTGGTAAGACTTGCAACTCTCTCTTGCATTAGTGAAATCATGAGGATAATAGCTGGCTTTAATTTTTATGATGATCGGATTATGAGAGAGGTACTTCATGCCATGGTAAAAAGCTTCGAAAAGTTGGATGACATTAGAGATCCTCATTTCTCAAAGAGGGCAAGATTACTTGAAATATTTGCAAGGTATGGATTTGAAAATATTATGATGTTAGTAGGTTGTATTGGTGGCATTCGTAGGATGTTTAACATATTTTGGAATATTTTAGATGAGTTTCATTCTAGTGATGTATTAGCATCAATGCACTCTATCATGTTCACAATCTTGTTTGAGGAGGATAAAACTTCTAAACTTTTGGCAACAGATTTATGGTATGTCTGAACAAAAGAGAAAAATGTCTCACCTAGAGCCAGTATGTGGTTAAAGAGTTTAATTGATAGGCCTAAGGATCGTAGTACTTTCCCTATGACATGCAGAAGTTTGAATGATGAGTTTGACAGACATGCTGATCTATTACAAGTAGACATTAACACATCTTCAGGTAATGATTTATCTACATTATCTTCATAGGTAGGAGTAGTTGAGGATGTTGTGGATGAGTTTTGTCTTAAGGTGAGTTCAGCTCAGGTGTTAGACAGTGAGGATGAGTCTGATGCTTGCATTCAGTGTGTGGAGGTATACTCAGAGGTTAGTACATTGAGTATTGGTGATGAGTATGTTTTTGCAGCTACTGATGAGGAGCATGTTGTTGAGGCAAACACACATGTTCAAGATTTGGGAGTACCTAATTCTGATGAGTTTGGCATACCAGTGGAGTCGAGTCTCCAGATTGATTCTTCTCACATAGATGACAGTGTGGTACAGTTGGTTGTGCCACTTTTATAGAGGGATCAGTTAAGGGATGGATTGGCACCATCTTTTGTAGATGGAATTGGCAGTTGGAGTTGTCCATTCTACTTGGGTTATCATACTTTGAGAGTTTGTTTCTCATGCATTCTTGACTATGGTAGTTGTGCTTTTAGAGTTTGATTGAGTTGTATTCTCCAATTTGATTATGGGTTCCTCTTTGATCTACTTTTGATGATATTGTAGGGTCTTACATTGATTTATAGGAGGGCAGAGCATAACTACATTTGGGATCTAGGTGGATCGAGTGGTTCATTATTCCGAGATTGATTGGGGACAAGCAATTTCTAGAGGGGCGGATTGTCATGTCCCCTTTTTTGTGGACATTGACAGACTTGATGATTAGCCTATTATGCGACCTTCGTAGGCTAATAGAATGGATAGAGGGTCATAATGGAGATTGGCTTGGCTTCATTTTGTAGAATTTCTTTAGTTGGCTTTCATTCAGGTTATTTCAGACACATTTGGCTTGAGCTCCTATTATTTAGGGATATTTGACATGCAACAGAGCGCCTTATTTTGGTATGCCCATGTGTGGAATCACTCCCTAGTTCACCAACTTTGAACGGTTCGAGGATTCGACATGTATTGAGGGAGATATTAATATTTGATTAATTTAATCAAATATTAATTATTTATCCTAATTTTAATTAGAAACCCTAATTCTAATTTAAGAAACCCTAATTAGGGCAAGCATATCTTTTGAGGGTATAAGGGTTTCTCATTGAGGCCATTATTGCTTTGCCATTGATTATTGATTATTGATTTTGAAGAATTCTTCTGTGAAGACTGAGCCAAGGGTTCCAGGATTCCATTTACAGTGGAGAACGTCAACTCTTCATTGTGTGCGATTCAGAGGCTGTGAAATATCAGCTGATCTATTGCCAAATTCAGAGATAGCTTCATACAGATGTTATCACAGAGGTATATAGATTTGAGAGGTAACTTCATACAAAAGTTGTCATAGAGATTTCAGGTATTTATTTTATTAGGTTTTTGATCCAATAAGTTATACAGATATAGATCTTCTATATTAGAATCGTATATCTTGAGATCAGGTTGTTCAGCTATCAGGGGTTGAAAATAGACAAGTTGGCAGCCGTACTAAGTCTGTACAGGTCCATACATATCAGCTCAGACAGTAACCTCGATAGACAGAGATCTTCCAGTGATCGACATTGGTCGACTGAAGACTGACGTTGACAGAGAGGGAACTACAGAGACTGACATCGACAATATATCGACTGACGCTGACGACTTTGTGTTCGACACAAAAAGCCGAGACCTTCCAGAATTTAGGTTTCATTGCCAGATTAGCAAAATCCCAAGTTTTCAAGACAAAATATTTCATGTTATCTTATTTGTATGACAAAGACTCAATTGTGTAATCGTCTAGAAGAACAAGTGATCAGATCTTTGATTTGCTATTGAGAGATTATATTATGATTTGGTTATTATTTATTTGAAATTATCTTGCAAAAATTGTATCTTGTTCAGAGCTTTTGTGTTTCTATATTCTCTATTTGAAGGGGATATTACAATGGTATCAGAGCTTTGCTTAGGAAAAAGGAGCCCCTAAGTAAGGGACATTACATATCATTCAAGCTATTTTTCCAGACCACACATCCCTTCTTAACAACATCACTAATCCTTATTTATCTTTAACCAACAACATCAATGTTCATAAACCTTTATCCCTAGTGGAATTACAAAAAATGTCTACTAAGGCCTATACCATGAGAACTTGATCCCACTCATCCCATGAAATCTTGGTATGATCCTAGTAAAATTTGTTGGTTTCATTATAATTGGTGTCATTCTCATGATACCTATAGGTAACTTGATAATTTGGATATGGATTTCCTTCTTGGTCCCAATTTTGATCATTATTATATCATTCATCAATTCCAATAAGTCTATGACATTACTTTCAAAGCCAGTGAAACAAAAAATAAATCTCAAGATTTGAACCATGTTAATGCTTATTTGTCCATATGTAAATATCCTCTTCCAAATCACTAAGATACCCAAGACAAGCCTACCCCTTATACCAATAATGTTGATAGTCTCCTTGACCAAAATCCTGAAGAGAATGTGGTCAATATGACTAAAATACAAAGGGTAGTTTCTTTTATTGATCATCGACCTATCCATACACCTCAATTGTATCACACATTTTGTTTTATCCAATATTTTTATCCTAATCACTTAATAAAGTTGGGGAAATAAGACCTTATATATTTTGATGAACCAATTCTAACACCTCCCTTAGATAACACTTCTCATATTATTTCTACCATCCCTCTAGCTTATTTATCTATCACCGATGATACTCAAACTTTTATCAACACTTATTCTAATCTATCTCAACCTAAACTTGCATTAGTTGTTCCATCTTCTATATAATATACACATGTGTCTTCCAATTAAGCCTTTTGCCTCCTATCATCATAAATTCACATGCACCTTGGTTCCTCTTTTGAAGGACCTCCTTCAACATTATGCACCTCTTTTCAATAGTCCTCTAATGGGTTATGATTAGTGGGATCCTATGAAGGAACTTAGTAATTTCCCATATTAAATCCCATTTCTTGAACATATGTGGACTTCTCCATATCACTATAACCATCTTATGCAACTTTATTTCAAATTGAACATCCCTCATCCTCCCCTAGCAAGATGCGAAGCCACCTTATCTAGATCCAAAGATGAAATTTTACAATAATGGATCCAAAGATAAAACTTTACAATAATGAAAATAGATGTCCATACATGTTGATGAGACAATGAACACTTATCTTTCCCTCAAATTCCACATTACTTTTATGATTCTTGATGACATTCTGCTTCATGCAGATGATCCTCCTCTTTTTATCAGTGTCTAAATTGGTGATATCCAAGTCAAACAAACCTTGATTGATGAGGGTTTTAGCACTTATGTTTCCTCTCTCAATATTATAAAAACCCTTAGATATTCCAAATTCAATCTTAAATCTACATGCAACACATGTCAAAGCTATGATCAAATGTAAATGTCTCCTTTAGGTTGTGTGTGGCTCCCCATTACCATCCCACCTATCACCATTCATGTGAAGGTGATGATATTCAATTTTAGTCTATCCTATAACATTTTTCATGGTAGGACATGAAATCATTACATGAAATAAATTAACTCTTCTGCTTTTCAATGCATCAAATTTCCTTATAATGGATCCATCTATAGGATTCAGGGTGACACCAATCCCTAGAATTTCAAACAATTCCAAGATCTTGGTGTATTCAAGATTCCTAACCTTGAACCCTTACCAAGAATTCCATGTCATTAATCTTAATGGTTTAACTTTCCTATCAATTCCACCCAAGGTTATAATGGTCATCCCAAACTCATTAGGAATATACCTCCTAACCTCTTAGATTTTGATGATGATGAATCTGATGACATCAATCTCAAGATTAAAAGTTTTGATATCTCACCTCATCTCATCTCTCAGCTTCTTGTTATTTTGAAACCTCATTCTCATCAACCACCTTGTGATGGCATTCATTTTGTCTTAACTAAGAACTCAACATTACATTCATCACACCACATTACATGATAATGTCATCCCTACCTATGACATTGATCTTCATACACCTAATTATGATGATTCTTATACCTTAGATGATTCATTCTTAGGAGGTCTTGTTTAGGTCTGAGATGCTAATATTATTCACTATCTTTCCTCTTTGCTTCAATATTTTAGTATATCTTCACATATTACATCTCATATTTTACTTAATTTTAGAATCAACTTTATTGTATGGTAAATATAGTGTGCATACCTTCATTTTCTAAAGAATAGTGTAGGAGTATGCTTATGGATCATGTTATGATTGGTCCCTATCATTTTGATCGATACCACAACCCCTCTAGCTTACATATCTTGGAAATGTTTATGACTATCCTTTAACTTTATATAGACCCTAATTCTCCCTCAACAAATCCTAATTCAAATTTCATTCCCACTCCCTTTATAGTTGAGTCTCTTCCTTTTTTTGATCTTATTGCTCCTTTAGTTGAGCCTTGTTTAGTCTCTCCACCAACCCCACCTTATATTGGTGATGTTTCAGTCCCTTTACTATATCTAGTTACTTCAACCACCAAATGGGACAATCATCCTTATTATGATATTCATAAAGTTTTTGGTTACTAGACTCAAGACTATTCCCTATACCAAGCTCCCTCAGCTTTTGTTTCCCATTCTCCTATGAGTACACCTACCAAGTCTACTCATAGGCATATCTATTGCTTCCATGGAATAGATAACCATTAATCCATGAATTATAAAAAGATATGATAATATATCAAAACTTTTTGTCCCACTACTCCTTAGCCCTTAGATAAGGCTATACCTCCCCTAAAAGTATTACCTAAATATCTTCCTAAATACAAAGAGGTACATTATATATGGCACCAATGTGGCACACATCACACTGATCATTAACACATCCTTTAACAAAATCTTAAGGATCACCTCTTAACCATTATTTTCCATTCTAACCTTCCTCCCATAGGTCATTCTTGTAATAAGGCTCCCACTTATTCTGCCATGGTTCCACTTCTTATGGTTCCATCTCTTCTTGTGGTCCCTTCTCCACCTACTATTCCTCCACCTATAAGTCCCTCACTAAGCGACCTTCCCTCATCCATGAATCCTTCTCCACATATGAGTCCCTCACCTATGGCTCATTCCCCACTAAAAAAACCTTTTTATCCCATTAAAAAATACTCCCATGCATTCTCCTATGCATATCCTACGCCATAACCCTCATCAGCATGATCCTTCAATCATTCCTACCTTTTCTATTGATGATATTCACCATGAAGTATTTTCTTAACTTTCCTTAAAGATCAATGAAACTTTAGCTACAATCTAAGTTCAAATTTAAGAGAGTTCTTAGATGCTATGTATAATGTGTGTGGATAAATATATTAGTACTTATGAATACATGCATGGTGTTCTTACATTTTTATTTGGATTAGACATGTGCTTCAACTTTACATTTACCTATTTTATATCATTTGACATCGTGTCAGATTTTTATCTATCATACATGGTGAATTTGGTTTCAAAATTTATATTGATTATGATATCA